>CM076569.1:23669497-23944217 GCA_034641835.2 Pinus albicaulis | reverse complement strand
AGGTGTTTGCAAGGGATATCTTAACCCCCTTTATCTTCAAATTTATATTTTTCCCTAATCAAAGTGGTTGCTTATTCTTGGGTATATTTTATTTAAGAGTAATAGTTTCCAACTATGATCTTCTAGATGATGCTACTAACACACATTTATATGCACACATTTTACTACACTATGCATGTTGGGCTCTACCCATTTCGGGATATGATGATTTGGCTCATTCATCATTAGAGGCTATCCTTATTTTTTAGGAAATTTTTGTTTATATTGGATGCCATGGTTGATGATGTGAGGCATATGTAGAAAAATTTAACTAGCTGGCAGCCTTCACAGTTTTAAGTTTTTTCTCAAATATATTTCCGACAGTCCCAAACTAGAAGGTCTGATATAAAACTTTAGAATGAAATTTATTTGAACCATTTAAGCTATCTCTAAAATTCAGTTTTCGAGTTGATATGAAAGAATAACCAAGCAATACACACACAAATTTACATTTTTACACAACTATTTTTCATCAACTAACCCTGGAAAAACCCACAAGGGGAAAACCAGTTCTTCAAGAGGATTTTTATTGCTTCATAAGTAAATATATACACGACAAACAACAGAGACTTATCTCTGTTTTTGTAGCTGATATCACTACCCAAGTTTACTTAGATATTTGAGCCCCACACAGTCACATAACTCAAGCTATGATTTTCTTGAAATTTTGTGCATAATGTCACCCAACAGTACCTTGAAATATGTGTGAGACTAAGCTGAACTTTCCAGAAAATTCATGGCTCAATCCTCTCCTTGCTGCCTTGGGGTCTTCACTGTAGAATATGTTGAAGAATGTAATTAGGTTAGGTCTTCATAAATGTATTTCAGTCATTATGAATGTACTTATAAAAAAAATGAAAAATATTTATTATTATTATTGTTACAATGACTTATTAAAGCATGGGTTTCATGTTTGGGTCATCTTTTATTATTCAAATTCCCCATTGTCGAATGATAGGATTTATTTTGAGTCATTAGAGTCATTGTACATTCTATGAGACCCTTCTTGGGCTTTTGAATCATGTAAAAAGAATTACATTTGAGTCAAAAATGAATTTTGTCACCTCCCACCAAATCATCCCTTGCCTGATGAAGTCGGAATGAAAGGGAGAAATTGAACCAACAAGAAGCCTATACATACAAGTGCAGTTTGATCTATTTGGACATCCACTCAACAAGTTAGATACGCATAAGAAGAAGTGCATTAAAAGGTGTGAAGTGCAAGAGGAAGAAGAAAAAGTGCAGTATCGAAGTTGCTGGAATTGCAGGGTCAAAGCTCTCCTAATGTAGTAGGTCAAAGTTGCAGAAGGGTCAAAGTTGCTGGGGTCGAAGTGATGTTACTGCACAGGTCGAAGTGCTGCATAGATCAAAGTGTTGCATAGTTCAAAGTAGTTACTGCTACATAATATCAAATTTTTGCTGCTGCAAGGTCAAGGATCTAGATTGAAGCTGCAGGAAGGAAGGGTTGACTTAGTGGTTGGAGGAAGTTTGTGTCTAGGGTGAAGATTCTAGGATTATCTCTGTAAAACTATTGAAGGAAGATATTTTGATTGGGTTTTCCCCTAGATAAGGGTTTTTCCCTGACAGAGTTCCTACATCTTGTGTCTCTTGTTTTGTGATCTTCATACATACATAATTTGGTAATTGTTTGATGAAAGATAATATAAAAAAGAAGTAAAATTAGCCAACATAATTCACAAGTAATTATCAAGACAGAGGAATCTAAGACCTAAATATACTTGAATTGATTTCTCAACATGGTTGGATTCCCACCACAGAAGAATCAAATCTATTCTGCATATGCATCCAAGGATCCAAGCCAAGCCCTTGAAATTTCAAGCCCTAAATATGTTACTCTTAAGAACAACACAAAAAATGTCAAAATTCTTCTCATGTGAAGAAATAATTGATGATTGATAAACCTTTGAGTGAATTTCCTCACTACCATCTTAGAATGTATTAATAAAATCGTCATCCTATTTCAAAGCAATCTAGGTTTTGTCAACATATTCCAAAAATGTAGCTTAAAATAGGTGTTTGTCTCTCTTTAGACAAGCCAACAATATTCTTAACAATAGCCCTGTGGAACCCCATATCTATAAAATGGTCAACTTCATCAAAGTACGAGCACTTTCACACCCATTAAATGACTTGAGGCAACTGGGGTATTATCCATATGGACCTAAAGCCTTTAAGGAGTGGCCACTATTATTTGGCAAGGATTTTTTTGTAGCCATTTATGTTATCTTGGTAATTTAGTGCCCCCACTAACTACTTGTACACCAATATTTTCATGGAATTTAAATAAAACATTGGCCTCAACAAAAACTTGTTTTTGGATCTTCTTGTTCAATAGGACTCAAAAATGGCTGCTTGTGCTCCACAGGCTTCACTGAATGAAATTCATCAACTTCATCTTCATCTTTAGACTCATCTTCATCATCAATGATATTCAATGCTTGGATACCAGAGGATTTAGAGCCTCTTTTGTTCAACAAGTCACCTTCTCTCAGGCTGCCTCTTGCCGAGACCCCAATACCTCTAGAAGTTCTAGAGAATCCATCATTATTATTATTTCTACCACGCTTCAGCCAACCAAACATAGACATGCCTCGCTTATTAAACTATTTATCCATATCCAATTCCTCTTCAACCGAACGTTTGAATTGGGCCTACCTTCGATTACTTGGGTTTTCTTAATCAAATCCAAGGATGTAGTATTTACCAAATTTCAATAATTTAGAGCTGAATTAGAGAACCTTATAGAAAGGAAAATTAAGATATTAAGGTATGATAATGGAGGAGAATACACATCCAAGGAAATTATAGCCTTCTGTAAGGAATTTAAGATTAAGAGGGAGTTGATAGTCCCATATCATCCTGAACAAAACAGATTTGCAGAACGAAATAATCTGTCCAATGACAAGAATAAACAACCTTTTATGATCTTGGAAGAATGGTGACTTCACGATCACCTCAATAGAAGGAAACATAAACACTACTGTCTTGCCGGTGCAATTTTTAGCCTTGGCCAACACATCCTTGGCTTTGAGAATAGATGGAAGAGTTGCTTCTTGCACAATCATCATATGCTCATATCCCACTGTGTTGGTTTCCTTCAATTGTCAATGGTGAGATATTGTGCTGGTCAAATCTTGATTGGCTCAAATAATTAGCATCCCTAGTAACCTTCACACTACTTGTTTTTGGATCTTCTTGTTCAACAAGACTCAACATTGGCTGCTTGTGCCCCACATGCTTCACTAAATCAAATTCATCATTGTAATATTCATCTTTAGAATCATCTTCTTCATCACTGATCTTCAGTGCTTGGATACCAGAGGATTTAAAGCCTCTTTTGTTCAAAAAATCACATTCTCCTCGGTTTCCTCTTACAGAGACCCCATTACCTCTAGAAGTTCTATAGAATCTATCATTATCATTATTTCTACCATGCTTCAGCCAACCAAACATAGATATATCCTGCTTATTAAACTAGTTATCCATATACAGTTCCTCTTCAACCAAATGTTTGAATTGGGCCTACCTTCGATTACTTGGGTTTTCTTAATGAAATCCAAGGATGAAGTATTTGCCAAATTTCAAGAATTCAAAGCTGAAGTAGAGAACCTTACAGAAAGGAGAATTAAGATATTAAGGTATGATAATGAAGGAGAATACACATCCAAGGAAATTATAGCCTTCTATAAGGAACCTTGGATTAAGAGGGATTTGATAGTCCCATATAATCCTGAAAAAAATTTAGTTGTAGAATGAAATAATTAGTCCAATGACAAGAATATGCGGCCTTTTATGATCTTGAAGGGATGGTGACTTCACTATCACCTCAATAGCAGGAAAATAAGCGCTATTGTATTTTCGGTGCAAGTTTTAGCCTTGGCCAACACATCCTTGCCTTTGAGAATAGATGGAAGATTTTCTTCTTGCACAATGGTCATACCTTCATATCCCACTATGTTGGTTTCCTTGAGTGTCAATGGTGAGATATTGTGCTAGTCAAATATTGATTGGCTCAAATAATTAACATCCCCAGTAACCTTCACACTACTTGTTTTTGGATCCGCTTGTTCAACAAGACTCAACATTGGCTTCCTGTGCCCCACAGGATTCACTGAATCAAATTCATCACCTTCATCTTCAACTTTAGACTCATCTTCATCATTGTTGATCTTCAGTGCCTAGATACCTAAGAATTTAGAGCCTCTTTTTTTCAACAAGTCACCTTCTCCTGGTTTTCCTCTTGTAGAGACCCCACTACCTCTAGAAGTTCTAGAGAATCCATCATTATCATTATTTCTGCCATGCTTCTTCCAACCAAACATAGATATACCCCGCTTGTTAAACTAATTATCCATATCTATTTCCTCTTCAACCGAACGTTTGAATTGGGCATGCCTTTGATTACTTGAGTTTTCTTAATGAAATCCAAGGGGGAAGTATTTACTAAATTTCAAGAATTCAAAATTGAAGTAGAGAACCTTACAGAAAGGAGAATTAAGGTATGATAATGGAGGATAATACACATCCAAGGAAATTATAACCTTCTGTAAGGAATTTGGGATTAAGAGGGAGTTGATAGTCCCATATAATCCTGAACACAATAGATTTTTTAAACGAAATAATCAGTCCAATGATAAGAATAGATGACCTTTTATGATCTTGGAAGAATGGTGACTTCACTATCACCTCAATAGCAGGAAACATAAACACTACTGTCTTTTCGGTGCAAGTTTTAGCCTTGTCCAACACATCATCCTTTCCTTTGAGAATAGATGGAAGATTTTCTTCTTGCGCAATGGTCATACGTTCATATCCCTCTGTGTTGGTTTCCTTGAGTGTCAATGGTGAGATATTGTGTTGGTAAAATCTTGATTGGCTTAAATAATTAGCATCCCTAGTAACCTTCACACTACTTGTTTTTAGATTTGCTTGTTCAACAAGACTCAACATTGGTTTCTTGTGCCCCATAGGCTTCACCAAATCAAGTTCACCACCTTCATCTTCATCGTTAGACTCATGTTCATCATCATTGATCTTCAGTGCTTGGATACCAGAGGATTTAGAGCCTCTTTTGTTCAACAAGTCACCTTGTCCTAGGCTACCTCTTGCAGAGACTCTGTTACCTCTATAAGTTATAGAGAATCCATCATTATCATTATTTATACCTCGCTTCAACCAACCAAACATAGATATGCCTCTCTTATCAAACTAGTTATCCATATCCAATTCCTCTTCAACCAAACATTTGAATTGGGCCTACCTTCGATTACTTGGGTTTACTTAATGAAATACAAGGACAAAGTATTTACCAAATTTCAAGAATTCAAAGCTGAAGTAGAGAACCTTACAAAAATAAGAATTAAGATATAAATCTCTGAAAATGGAGGAGAATACACATCCAAGGAAATTATAAACTTCTGTAAGGAATCTAGGATTAAGAGGGAGCTGCTAGTCCCATATAATCCTGAACAAAATGGAGTTGCAGAACAAAAGAATCAATGCATTGAAGAAAATTTAAAAACTATGCTACATGATTGAAATTTTACTATAGAAATGGAAACTAAGACACATGGCTCTCTTATCCCTCTCAACTTAACCTTTTAGTCCAATCAATTATCAAAATGCTTTATTTGTCTTCAAGAGTGGATGATGGAAATCACTTCAATCAACAAATTTTGAAGTCCATATTAATGTAGTTTTGGTCTCGTACTAGTGAGAGACTCTTAGCCTTGCAGGTTGCTACATTGTATAAGATTTTGGGTGAATTTGGAAGTTTTGGAACTTTAAAATCTCAACATATTCCTTTGGGGATAAATCTTGAGAATTTGTTCCTTGGCTCAGGATTAAAAACAATAATTACCAGCCACACTAGTCAGTCAGACATGAAAGACGTTGAATCTATAGCAACCGTATGAACCCCAAAAACTATGTCATTGTTAATGATGGAGGGCCACATTGCATATCAACACAAATAATATTTATCTAAACTCAACATTGGAGCTCCAGTTGCAATTATTCTTAGTAAACATAAGAAACACGTGTCACAACTCATTCCCTGGCATGTAGATATTACTCAATTTTGAGAGTATCTTCCTACTACAAGGTTTTGAGCTACTACATAAAAAATTCACTTCTTTTTTTGTTGTTAGTATTATGTGAATTTATATCAATGGTGTTTTTTTTTTTATTCCTTGTAGTTTGAAATGGTTTATGTTTCTTTATGAAGACTAAGTCAATGCTCATGCTAGGGGATTTTTTTTTTAATTATTTTTGACCATTTTTTTTCAATGATGTTGTGCTAGCATGGTCATCTACAAAAAACCACTTCATATAAAATGCTTGGTTATATTTAAAGTCTTCCTATCACTATTTTACTAGTAATTAAATAATAGAAATGCATACTTTCAAATTTGAAGACATCATATGAATATCTTTATTCTTCATGAACCCAAATTATTCCTATGTTGGCTACAAGAGAAAGATGATATTGATAACCAAGAAGGGGAAGGATCAATACCTCAAGTCGAGGGAAGGTTAAAATTGAAATTTTAGTTGATGTAGCAACTTATTCCTCCAATACCTGTTGTGACTGTTCATTGAAAATAAAATGTGGAATATGTGAATGCAACATATACTCTTGCTAAAAAAACCTTGCAAGATGCATGCAAGTTAGCTTCCACCTCCATTAAAGATATGGGAAAGAAAGTTGAAAGTGAAAACTTGTATGTATATAGTTTTCTTCACTTATAATAATCAATCAACTATATTACAATTATGATTTTGTTAGTTCTACTTGTAGTTTTATATCTAGTCTATTGTTTTGTAATATTCACCATCTCTATCGAGTTGTTTTTTCTATTCGAAATATGCAAGTTTTCCTTTTAACATGAAGTCTTCTAAGAAATATTGTACACAATTTTTTACTTGCTTGAATTGTCTATCACATGGCCAAACTATATTTTTTCAGTACCAGAAGAATTTTATGAAAATCAATGAAATTCATTGCCTCATTTAGAAAGGTCTTTGGGTAGCTTTATATATCTAAAATATTTAATGTGAATTATTTTTAGAGGATAGGAAAAGGCTTTATGTATAGAACAAAGAATTTGGAAGACAAGTTATCCATGTACTAATTCTCTTTCAACAACACCACTAGTTGCAGTGGATTGCCAATATTTATAGTTATTTATCAATCTTCAACAAAAAAAGTTATTATTTTTTGATTGATTATTAATTGATGGATTTTTTATTTATACTTGTTGCTCTTTCTTGAAGTTTTTTTTCTAAATATTTTGAACTAATTGAGGATAAAACATTGGTGGTATTGTTGTAATATGTTAAATTCTTGTTTGTATTGAATCAAGTATTTACTATAAAATGTCAATCAATGTGTTATATCTTGGAAATTACAAGTATGGTAAATATGGGAAAACTGTTGGTGCTTTGCATGTAAATCTGCAAAACATATCAAAACTACTCTTATTTTATCTTTTCATTATAGTGATCACTGGTGTTTTGAGTTTGAGTGATTGAGTATGGCTACAGGTTTTACCTCAAATTGGAAGTTTGGTGTTGGAATTCAGTGTGGAATTCCATTCAAGAATCATATAGCAATTGAAATATGAAAGTTACATTCCAAAATAATCCCTTTTGGGGGATTACTAGTGGTGATTGCTACATATTTTCGATGTTGGAAATTTGCTCCAAATCACAACTAATATATTGTACCAGAGGTGAGGAACACAATGGGAAGGGAATTGTCTTTGCAATTTATCCACTTATTTTGTAGTGATCCATAAATATAAGAAAAACATTAATAATTTGATATAGACTATTTGGCTTATTCATATGTGATAATGGACTCAAATAGTAGTTCTTATCTGAAGAAATGCTAATCATACTTGGGCATTCTTGACATCATTGACCTTTATCCCTGGACTTATTCACTTAGCCTTCTACATTAGCTAGTTATATACATGTATACTAGGCTATCCTATTATTGTATACTTTTTACTTCATTTCATTTTATTTTAGACTTAGATTTGGAATTTTCTAGGAGTTTTGTTTGCACTCCCACATTGTATAAGTAATCTACAACTTGATGTATTTAGCATGTAACTTAGTTGGCATGATTGTGCCTAATCTTTTCTTGAATGTTGAATACTAATTTTACTAAGGTGTTATTTTCTATGACGACATTTGTTCTGTAACCAGCTCCAAAAATAGAAGAAAAGAGATATCAATGCCTTAGAAATAAGCCACTTCGAGGGGGAAACCTCCAATACATTACATAAATGAACAATTCTTGGATGATACAATTTACAAAACCTCCTTTCTATATATAGGATCCCATGTGGGGCCATAATGCAATCTCATGGGGCCACAATGTAATCCTAGCCGACCTAACAATAATAATTTAAGGGCACAATAACAATAAGGGGGTTACACTAACAACAATAAGGGACTATACTAGTAATATAGGGACCTAACATGCCCCTCTCCATCAAAAAAGTGTTGTCCTCAATGCTTGAGTAGCTCTGGGTGCTTCTGTATAAAATTCTCATCCTCCCATGTAGAATCTTCAGTGGGTAAGTTCTTCCACTTGATGAGATACTCTGAAATTGATCGATTCCGTAGCTGTCGAGTTCTTGTTTCCATGACTGCTTTAGGTTCCAATATGTTTTTCCTTCCTCATCAAGTTCTGGCAATATTGTTTGAACCGGAATATTTTCACCTATAACCTTCTTTAAGCATGAAACATGGAAAACTGGATGTACTCGCGAAGAATTAGGAAGCTCCAATTTGTATGCCATAGTACCAATATTTGGCAACACCTTGTAAGGACCATAGTACTTTGGCGATAATTTATTATCCTTCTTTGCTTGCTTGAGGGACATTTGTTTGTATGGTTGTAGCCGTAAAAAAACCCAATCTCCTACATCAAAACTTCTCTCGCTACGATGTTGATCTGCCTGTTGTTTCATTCGATTTTGTGCCAAATTCAGGTTATCCTTTAAGAGTTGGAGAACTTCTTGCTGATGCTCGATGTGATCTTCCACTGCTTGAACCTTCGAATTTTACCTTAAATATGATGTGATGGATGGTGGATGATATCCATAAAGTGCCATAAATGGGGTCATTTTTGCTGCAGTATGGAAGGAAGTGTTATACCACCATTCAGCGAGAGGTAACAACTTGACCCATTGTGTTTGTTTATCAGATACAAAACAACGAAGATATCCTTCCAAAAAATTATTTACTATCTCAGTTTGACCATCAGATTGAGGATGATAAGATGAGCTATGAGCTAATTGAGTACCCAAACAAGAAAATAACTCCGTCCAAAAATTTCCAGTAAAAATGGGATCTCCGTCGCTCACAATAACCCTTGGGCTTCCATGTAGCTTTTGAATTCTATCCATAAATGTAGTAGCAACTGTACTTGCTTTAAATGGATGAGATAATGCACAAAAGTGTGCATACTTGGTAAGTCTATCAACTACCACCATGATGACACTCTTTCCTTCGGACTTAGGTAAACCTGTGATAAATTCCATTGAAATCTCCTCCCAACGTTGACTTGGAATGGATAAAGGTTGTAGAAGACCCGGGGTCTTAATTGTCTCAACTTTATTCTGCTGGCAAACCAAAAATTCTACCACAAACTTTTGAATATCAGATTTAAGGCCATCCCAAAAAAATTCTTTCTTCACCCTGTGGTAAGTTTTTAAAAATCCTGAGTGTCCTCCTAAAGGAGAAGTGTGCAATTCCAGAAGAATATTTTATTTTAGTTGGGAATTCTTACAAAGATATAAGCGATCTTTGTACCATAAGGAATCATTTTTCCAACTAAATGTATCAGATGTACTAGGATCTTGCCGCAACTTTTGAATGAGTGTCCATACATCTTTGTCCTTCTTCCATTCATCTCTTGCTTCGGTTATCCAATCTGGTTGGATAATAGAAATGGCACAAAGCAATGCTTCCACCTCTTCATTCTTTCTTGAGAGTGCATCTGCAACAACATTTAGCTTCCCTTTTTTGTATATTATTTCAAAGTCACAACCCAACATCTTTGTGACCCATTTTTGCTGCTCTTCTGAAGATAGTCTTTGTTCCAAAAAGTGTTTAAGACTATCATGATCAATTTTTACCTTGAAGTGTCTTCCCATTAGGTAAGTTCGCCATTTCTTTAGTGCATGCAGTATTGCTAACATTTCCTTCTCATAAATAGGTTTCTGTAAATACTTTCCTTTGATTGGACGACTTTGAAAAGCAATGGGTCTTCCTTCCTGCATTAAAACAACACCAATTCCATTTCCTGAGGCATCACATTCCACAATAAAGGTTTTTGTGAAGTCTGGCGTAGCTAAGACTAGTGCTCGACACATTGCCTCTTTAAGATGTTCAAAGGCCTTAGTTGCTTCAGGAGTCCATGAAAATGCATCTTTCTTCAATAATGTTGTTAGAGGTGCTGCTATTCTCCCATAATTATTAACAAACTTGTGATAATACCCTGTTAACCCGAGAAATCCTCGCAACTGCTTTATGGTTGTGGGGACTTTCCATTCCTTAATGGCTTTAATTTTGTTAGGGTCTACTTTAACAACCTCGTGAGATACAATATGACCCAAATATTCCACCTCTTGTACTCCAAAGAAACATTTGGATGTTTTTGCATATAATTGTTTCTCCTGCAATAGTTTGAGCACCCCGTCAACATGTTCAACATGATCCTTCCAAGACCTGCTGTAGATTAGTATATCATCAAAAAATACTAGCACAAATTTTCTAAGGAAGGGTTTGAAAATGGAATTCATCAACCCTTGAAATGTAGAAGGTGCATTGGTAAGGCAAAAAGGCATGACCAAAAATTCATAATGACCCTCATGAGTTCAAAATGATGTTTTTGGGATATTTTCAGTCTTCATTCTAATTTGATGATATCCTGAACGAAGATCCAACTTGGTAAAATAAATTGCTCCATGTAATTCATCCAATAATTCATCAATAACAGGAATGGGAAATTTATCTTTAATGGCAAGCTTATTGAGCTCTGTATAATCCGGACACATTCACCATGATCCATTCTTCTTGTGTACCAATACTATAGGAGCAGAGAAAGAACTTTGACCTAGTTGAATTATACCTGCCTCTAACATTTCTGCAATCATACGTTCAATTTCGCTCTTTTGGACATAAGGATATCTATAAGGCCTGATTTTTGGAGGTACACTTCCTGGAATCAAATGAATAGCATGATCATTATCACGAATAGGTGGGAGTCCTTTGGGAGTTTCAAACACCTTGGAATGATTGTCCAAGACTTGTTGGAGTTCTGCAGAAATAGATAATTTTGATGTTGGAACTTCTAGTGAGCATAATTGTGCAATTACGCCTCGTTGTTATTTCTTTAGAAGATTTGTCATGACATTAGTGCTTATTATCTTTCCCGGATTCCCTGTGATACCCCGTAATTCGATTTCCTTTCCTTCCAGAAAAAAGTTCAAGAAAAGTTCTTGAAAATTAAAAACTATTGTCCCTAAACATTGTAACCATTGTACTCCTAGAACAACATGAGCACCTCCTATTGGAGTGGAAAGCATTGTACTATTCAATAGATATTCCCCTATGGTTAGCTTGATATTATGGCATTTTCCAGAGCAATTTATAGTTCCTCCATTTTCAACCATCACTTGACATTACGAGAATGCGAGTATAGGCAACAATTTTGTTATTCCTTGGCTACCTTACAATACATAAAATTATGGGTACTACTCAAATCAATCAAAACTATTACCTTTTTCTTCTTTATATGTCCTTCTATATTTAGAGTTTGAGGAGTGCTAATTCTTGCCAATGCATTGCATGATATGGTCAGAGTCATTTCTTCCTCTTCTAGGGTTGGTTCTTAGTTTATATCCTCTTCTTTTGAAGATTCTTGTTCATTTTATTCTTCCTCTTCACAATATATTTAAAATAATTTCTTCTCAGCACACTTATGACCTTTAGTATATTTTCTATTACAACTGTAGCAAAGCCCTTTTGCTCTTTTTTCTTCCAATTGTTGTGGTGTCAACCTTGTAGGTTGTGGAAATCTAGGCGTAGAAACACTTCCTTCTTTATAGAATTGAGTGGTAGGCTTCCTTGTCGCCATTATTTTACATTCAACTTTTCTTGCCAACCTGAATTCCTTCTCCAATGAATCTGGTTCCAAAACACGAACTTCATGTTGGATATTATCCTTTAAAGTGCTTATGAAGAGATCGATCCTGTGTTCCTCTGGAATATCAGTTACCCTTATATTCAATTTTTGGAATTCCTCACTGCGCTACCCCACTAAACCCTTTTGTTTGAGATTTATCAATTGGCTAAAGAAGGTGTTTCTCTTTGTATCCTCATAATGTACTATCATTTCTTCCATAAAAATTGACCAAGTGACAATTTTTTTACGGGAGCAAAGCCATCGATACCATACAAATGTATTTTGTTCTAAATGTAAAGTTGCAATGCGTACCTTTTTTGTGTTTTGCATGTTATGGAGATCAAAATATTGCTCGTTTGTAGTATCCATGTTACAGATCCTTAAGATCCTTTCCTGGAATATGAGGGTTCTTCCACCAAACGACTGATTTTTGTGGAAATCACGATTAACATTTATTTTGTTCTCATCATGGGTTTCTTCTACTATCTTTTCACCATTATGAAACATTTCTTGTATCAACTTTGTCAAACCTTCCATGTATGATTTTAGATAATTCTTCATGTTTTCCATGTTGTATTTCATGTCATACATCTTAGCTTCCATGCCATCCATCTTAGCTTCCACGCCTTTCTTCAAAACTTCCATTTCATTTTTTGTTGCTCTTTGCGAGAGCGAAATTTGGTGCACTTGCTCTTGTAATTTAGATAGATCATGTTGCAATTCTTCATCTTCATGAGTCATAGTAGAGCCTTCTGAAGGCTTAATGGGTGTTGAATTATTTTTACGGGGAATATTTTAGAACCCAATACTGATATCTATTCTACAATATGCCCTTGGAATCAATTCAAATTGATTCTTCCAACAAGACTTACGCAATTTGGAAAAAAAAATACACACCTTTTTCTTGCTTTTGAGGAGCTCGATATTGAAATTGGATTATCTCTATGATTGCAGCACTTCAATATTTGAATTTTCGTACCAAAGTAGCCCTCTGAATTCTCTTTCAAATTCCATAGGTCTTACCTAATTTGGATTCTCCAAGATAAAGTTGTGTCCAATCTCCCACAATGACCTAATTATGGAATGGTTCAGTAGAGCGAACTTGTAAGACTTTCCACGTGTCACTGTTTTGTCCTTTAGCTTTGAAATTGATAGTCAAAAACCTACAGTCCGTGTACTTGTGACCACTTTTTACGGCACTCCAATCTGATGCTCAGAGAGAGAGTTATAAATATTTTCCCACGATCACCTCTTTGAGATGAAATTTAGGAGCCTGAAAAAGCACTATCTTCCACAGATCATATCTCCGAAAATATTCTGAACCAAGCTCTAAAATTTTTTGATGATTTTCCTTGGGATTTCAGCTTCGCACCCTAAAAATTTAAGCTTCTGAAACTTTGTAGAAAAAAAGTTATAGCGAAAATTCCACGATGACCTGTTTAGGATCCTGAAACAAGACCTAACTTCCACAGATCATATCTCCAACAATATTGTGAACCAAGCTCTGAAATTTTTTGACGGTGTTCCTCAGGCTTTTCGATTCACACCCTAAAAAATTCAGCTTCTAAAACTTCGTAGAAAAAAATTTATAGCAAAAATTCCACGATGAGCTGTTTGGAGCGACGAAACCCTAGAATCCAAAGCTCTAATACCAAATGTTGTGTAACCAGCTCCAAAAATAGAAGAAAAGAGATAACAACACCTTAGAAATAAGCCACTTCAAGTAGGCAACCTACAATAAAGTACATAAATGAACAATTCTTGGATGATACAATTTACAAAACCTCCTTTCTATATATAGGAGTCCATAGGGCCATAATGCAATCGTAGTGGGGCCATAATGTAATCCTAGCCGACCTAACAATAATAATTTAAGGGCACAATAATAACAATATGGGGGTTACAAGGGTACAATAATAACAATAAGGGGGTTACACTAACAACAATAAGGGACTATACTGGTAATATAGGGACCTAACAACATTTTATTTTCTTTGTTTATACAGGTCATCTGGCCACATAGAAGCTGTAATGTTCCCAAATTTTAGCCTCAAAGATAAATGGAACATTAGAGTTAGCAGCATCTCTAACTGGTGAATAAATGGGTAGAAAAGCCCATAAGTCTCCTAAGTAGGAATAAAAACCCTCCAAGTGTGAAAGGAGACACTCCTTACAGCTCAATAAAACACCTCCATTTGTGAACAGGGATAATATCAGGTTGGTTCAGTCCACTTTGACTAAGTCAACAACGTAGTTGAGGAGGAGTAGGAATCAAATATGGAATAATGCAGTTTTGGAGGGAGATGAATATTTTGATGGAGATGACCTAATTGAGTGGGGCCAAGGGCAAGAAAACTCATATTTTATTTAAGGAAGAGGATGGCAACATTATTCTTCATGTTTTATATTATTATTTTGTCTGCTCAGACTTTTTTCTTCCTCTTGTTGTTTAGAAGGGTTGCTGTGTTGTTTAGCACTGGGTGTTCCTGAGCAGGAATCCCACCTCTTTCCTTGAGGAGCCTCTTGGAGGAGTTTTCATACATATTCCACATCAGGTTTTCAGGCCAAGCTTCAACCTACCTCATCAGTGCAGTTTCTGTAGGTGATTGTGCAGTGTTGCAAGGTGCAGCAGTGGAAGGGATTGGAATCCCACTTTCTGAGCTAGTTTCTCATTGGAGGTAGGCTTCCTTCACTTGAGAGATCTGTTTGGAGGGATATAGAGATAATTTCAGATCTGTGGTAGTATACCACTCATTTCCCCAACATTTTGAGCACTGTTCCAGCTAGGGAATGCGTTATTTTTGGAGGCAGCTTCAGTGGATGGTCTAGTGGCTCCATTGTAGTGTTTTCTTGTGATTGAGAGGTTTATCCTTTCATGGGAGGAATCCCTTAAGGGATATACATCATATAAAACTTATTTAAGCCTTATAAACTCTTATGCTTCAGTTTTTCAGTGATTATTCAGTAAATTTCTGAAGATCACATTTGTATGCAGAGTGTATGACAAAAAACCCTTTCCGGGTTTTCTTGTAATTGTAATAAGGAGACTAGATCTTAGTTTTTGAGCTTGATTATATAATATATGAATAGATATATTTTTTTCCTTAATTTATGAGTTAAAACTTTCTTAATATTGCGCTATCTCTTTTGTGCATAATTTCTGAGTAATAGTGTTTGGGGTTTTTGGTCATTTTCAGCTACACTAGTGTGGGAGGTTTGTTTACCTCACCTAGTTTCATTTCTTTCTGATCTCCTCTTGGACTTAGATGATAGATGGATATATTTAATGGATCCAAGTGATAGTTTACATTTTTATGGCTTAGATTTCTAGAAATGCGTTTTTTTGTGAATGCATTGCTGAGAAGTCCATTTTTGGAATATTTTAAGATATTCCCAATACTGCTTATTTTCCATATTTTGGGATATTACAGTGGTATCAGAGCCATGGAAAATTTTAGGGGCTAATATTCGTAGTTGGGCTAATTTTCCATGGTTTTTCCAAAAAAAATATTTTCCAATTTCCATTTTTTTTATAAAAGAGATTCGCCCAAATTTTACAATATAAAATTATTTTACGTTAAAAATCGCCAAAATTATATAGACAATATAAACAATATCATTATAATTTTGAATAGTTTTACAAATACATCAATAAACATTTTATAGTTTTCATATTAGGGACTAGTGAGATTCGCCAATTTTTTAAACTTCAAGATAATTTTCCAACCTTAAAATTATCCCTGATCAAAGCTTCAATCTTGGCTCAGCCTGTGGATCTCAGGCCATTACACTTTTAGGAGAGATGGACAGAAAAGATAAGGCTTCAGTATGTGAAGGGAGAAAGGAAGACAAGCTTACAAAGCTTCTTCCAAAATCTATGCAGGGCTTTCAAGGAGAGCTAAAGAAAATAAGAATGGAGATGGGATATCCAAAGGAGTTTGGATCTAGAGCTGAATCTAGATTTGCACATGGTGAGTGTGATCATGTAGCTACACACCATGATGCACAGTGCATTCAAGTGCCAAGACCTATCTTGAGATGGATGAGAGGAGGGAAAATACCTAAGAGGAGAACTCTTAGTGATTTTTTGCAGGAGTATGAATCTAAATTTGAGAGGTTTAGAGATCATAGCAATTTCCAAGAGTTTTGCAAGGTCCGAGTGGAGGAGAGCAAGTAGCAGGATGCATATAGATTTCTTCTATCTGATTTTTTAGGGTCACGTACATGTTCAGAAGGGGTTTGGGTGAAGGAGCTAGACTCCTATTTGCAGAAACACCACATTTCTGAAGATGAAGCCATCAGAATTGCAGCACTGCATTTCAGAGGTAATGCCCATGCATGGTAGATTTTTGAATCTTGTTCTTTGAAAAATGAAAACACTTCCTCTTATGCAAGATTCATTGAAACATTGGTGGGAAGGTTTGATGGAAAAAATCCTGAGGCACATGAGCAAGAAAAGATTGAGAGAACAAAAACCTTGCATGTGATGGAGGAGACTCCACTTCAGAAAACCATGGGAGAAGCTGACATCTTGCATTACACATTATTAGAGGCAAGACCTCTAGTTCATATTCCTAAACAGGAAGGCATGGGGATCACTTTTTCACAAGAGGATCCAATCATTGAGATGTTGCCCATACCAATTGATGAAGATGAGGGAAACAACACTGTCACATCTAGAGAACATCCAATACCTCATGCAGAGGGAGGAGGAGAACATGCTCCAATAGGAGGGATTCTTGTATTCTTGCAAGAATTTCCCCAGGATCTCATACATGGAGGTAAAAGCACAATCAGTGAGCAGCCTGATTGTGTAGCATTGCATATGGAAGGAGGAGGTAGGAAGGAAAAGCAACATCATTTGGTGAGAGGCACACACCCTTCTCTATTTTAGAGAGCTAACAAAAAGAGGAGGCAGAATGTACTGCGCTATGAAGGCAAGGCCAAGGTTTCCCAACCACATGTACATTCCACTCTTAACATTGATGTCTTACTACATGGAGGCATTCCACCTGGGAGGCCACCGGATCTAGCATTGATGAAAGACATCTTGTCTTTGGATTCACCACTCTTGGGTTTTGGAGAGGTGCAAGGTTTGAAGGAGAAATTTGGCATGGGGGGTGTCAAAGTAGCAGGCAGCAGCATGAGGAGAGCTTCACATGCCAGATCACCAGTGCTATCTCTTAGGAGGATTGATCCTTATTGGAGATCTCGGCTCTTAGTAGAGTACTCCAAGGATCTTGGTGCATGCATGATTCTCGATGACCCGGATAGAGATGATGATTATATGGTGGATGATATGGTCATCTATTCACATGGAAGAGTCTTCTTGACTAGAGCCTCTAGTCTCAAGGAGAAGTTTCTACTTGCAGCACATGAGGACTTCCTTTCCATGCATTATGATGCATACATTTCTTTGGCTGAGGAGTTCACTTGGGAGGGCATCCAGCATGACATATTTCAACACATGGAGAGATGCATAGCCCAGATGGTGAAAGATAGGAGGTCATAGCCACTTCCCTACTCATTGGAGATGAGGGAAAGATTCCAGTTGAGCCTTTTTAGCTCAAGATCTCAAGTACATGATGGAGGAGGTATAATTTCACAATTTGTATTGTACTTCTTTTCCTTGTTTGAGTAGCATAATGTATCAATAACAATTATCTCTTCTTTCGTATTATATGATGATGTACTTGCAGCTACTTGTAGCATTGATTTTGGCTACCTTATTGGTGAATTGTGGGGGAAGCCACATGACTCTTGGTGTGCACCATTGACACCACATTGTATCTTCATGTTTCCATCTTATGAGATGATTGTGGCAGCAAACAAGTGGCTAGGTAAGCACTTTTTAATCTATGTTTTGATGCAGGCCAAGGCTGCACTGCACTAGTTCCATTGGTGGAACATGGACCACTCTCCCATTGTCCTATGGTAGTTTGTTTTTATTGCATTTTGATTCCATTTATTGCTGATATTTTTATATTCATGGGAAGAATTTTTTGGAGGGTGCTGGAGGTATTGGAGATGCCCATTGGGAGCATGATTCTCCCCACTTTACATGTTTTACATTGTAGGAGAAGCCATGGGCAAACCATGATTGCCACATCACACTTTTTCCCTTCTTGTGGGAGGAACCACTTGAAGAACTTGAAGAGGCACTTCATGGCTAAATTGTTTGATAGGGGAGCTTGGGCCATTCTTGAAGGCCATTTTATTTCAGCCCAAGAATAGAGGCAGCCCCATGTTTACCATAAATGGAGAGAGAAACCATTTGGATGGTAGAATCCCATCTCTCCGTGCAACCCCAAAACATTGTATAAAACTGGGGTTGACGACTCTTTTGATGAGCTACCTAGGGGGGCTCATTTCATTTGGATGATAGCATGAGTGAGGGAGGCACTCATTCACCATGTTTTTCATCACTCCTACTTTGTGGAGGCCATGGGACAGCAAGAAGGTTTCCATTCACACTTTCTACCTTTGATTGATGTAGGCCATTTGGTTGTGCACTCTTGGGAGGAAACTTTGGATGGAAGTTTTATTACAGATTATATTGATGCACTGATGGAGACCATTGATGGGAGGACACATGAGGAGGAGGGGAGAAATTTTTCTCCCCCTATACATTTTCTTGAGGACAAGCAAATATTTTGGAGGGGAGGACTGTAATGTTACCAAATTTTAGCCTCAAAGATAAATGGAACATTAGGGTTAGTAGCATCTCTAATCGGTGAATAAATGGGTAGAAAATCCCATAAGTCTCCTAAGGAGTAATAAAAATACTCCAAGTGTGAAAGGAGACACTCCTTACATCTCAATAAAACACCTCCATGTGTGAACGGGGATAATATCAGGTTGGTTCAGTCCACTTTGACTAAGTCAACAACGCAGTTGAGGAGGAGCAGGAATCAAAGAAGGAATAACGCAATTTTGGAGGGAGATGAATATTTTCATGGAGATGACATAATTGAGTGGGGCCAAGGGCAAGAAAACTCATAGTTTATTTAAGGAAGATGATGGCAGCATTATTCTTCATTTTTTAGATTATTATTTTGTCTTCTCAAATTTTCTACTTCCTCTTGCTGTTTAGAAGGGTTGCTCTGTTGTTTAGCACTGGGTGTTCCTGAGCGGGAATCCCACCTCTTTCCTTGAGGATCCTCTTGGAGGAGTTTGCATACATCTTCCACATCAGGTTTTCAGTTCAACCTTCAGCCTACCTCATCAACACAGTTTCTGTAGGTGATTGTGTAGTGTTGCAGGATGCAGCAGTGGAAGGGATTGGAATCCCACTTTCTGAGCTAGTTTCTCATTGGAGGGAGGCTTCCTTCACTTGAGAGATCTATTTGGAGGGATCTAGAGCTCATTTCAGATATGTGTTAGTAGACCACTCATTTCCCCAACATTCCTAGCACTATTCTAGCTAGGGAATGCATTATTTTTGGAGGCAGCTTCAGTGGATGGTCTAGTGGCTCTGTTGCATTGTTTTCTTGTGATTGAGAGGTTCATCCTTTCATGCGAGGAAGCCCTTAAGGGATATACATCAGATAAAAATTATTTCAGCCTTCTACACTCTTATGCTTTAGTGTTGCATTGATTATTTAGTAAATTTATGAAGATCACATTTGTATGCAGAGTGTATGACAAGAAACCCTTTCCAGGTTTTCTTGTAATTGTAATAAGAAGACTAAATCTCAGTTTCTGAGCTTGATTATCTAATATATGATTAGATTTGTTTGTTTCCTTAATTTATGAGTTAAAACCCTCTTAAGACTGCGCTGTCTCTTTTGTGCATAATTTATGAGTAGCAGTGTCTGGGGTTTTTGGTCATTTTCAGCTACACTAGTGTGGGAGGTCTATTTACCTCACCTAGTTTCATTTCTTTCTAATCTCCTCTTGGACTTAGATGCTAGATGGATATATTTAATGGATCCAAGTTATTTTTTACATTTTTATGGCTTACATTTCTAGAAATGCGTTTTTCTGTGAATGCATTGCTGAGCAGTCCATTTTTGGAATATTTTAAGATATTCCCAATACTGCTTATTTGCCCTATTTTGGGATATTAAAGAAGCCAATGTTTCCCAACTGAAGAAAATTTGTTAGAGTTTCTTGCATTTATCGGGAAAAATGGCATTGACAATATTGCTGATGTTGAGGTATATATTGTATAAATCCTTTATATTCTACTTTAGTTTATATATTAGTGGTCATCATCTTTCATGTATTGTAATCTACATTGTATCTTCTTTCATTTTTATAAATGAACTCAATATTGATGGTAAGAAGCATGAATTGAATAAAGAGGATAACAATAACACTACAACAATAAAATGCAAATTAAAGAGAGAAAGGAGAATTTGTCTAGTGGTAACTGTAGAGCCAATATGCCGCATAAGACACACACATAGAGATTGATGGTAAAATCTTCAGAGTTGGTGAATTCACATGCAATGCCTTGGAAACACAATGATAATGTTTTGAAGTGATGAAACAATATTGCATGTGTAAATTGTACTTCAACCAATATTAAGTTGGAAAATCATATTGTAATACTTGATATTTTATATGATATAATTTGTAGAAGAAATTATTTATTGTTGTACTTTATATTATTTGGTATTGTAATCAACATATGTAACTTTGTGTTTTCATATTAGATGAACATGTATATTGTATGCTATTTTTCTTAAATTTAGTTGCAAAATCATACTAATTAATTTTTTTTGATTAATAATGAAAACATAAAATCAATCTAAAACTACTAAATTAGTAGTTTATGTTTATTAATGATGAACACAAATAAAATAAATATATGACTAAATTAGTTGCTTATAATTATTTTTAATGAAAGTAAATGAAATGAATATAAACTAATAAAGTAGTCATTTATATAATGAATATAAAAACTACCAAAAAAGATAAATAATTATTACAAATGATAAATTTGTGATTACAAATGATGACTAAATTTTGCATATATACGACTGTTAGTAGCTAATTTATAGTATCTTATAACACAACCAAAATTTAGTCATATTTCTTTAGTCATTAACTGGTTTCAAATGATGACCAAAATTTTCATATATATGACTATTAGTAGCTAATTTATAGTATCTTATAACATGACCAAAATTTAGTCATATTTCTTTGGTCATTAATTGGTTTCAAACGATGAATAAAATTTGCATATATATGACTATTAGTAGCTAATTTACAATATCTTATAACAGGACCAACATTTTGGTCATATTTCTTTGGTCACTAATTTTTTTTCTCGAGTGATCATTTAGTCAAAAAATTAATGACTAAATGAAAATAACTAAATGAAAATGACTAATTTTTTATTAGCACCGAAAAAAATAACTCCTTTTTTAAGGCACCGAAATTACTTTTAGGTATGTACACCAAAATTTATTCTTGTTTTTTCTCAAATGCAGGGAAAAAATCTCATGATTATATTAGATGGAAAATTCTTCAAAATCCAGCTCGTTCCATAATATTTCTCAAATTCCATCACAGAGTTATCCCTATCCATCTCCAAACATAATTACTTAATATTTTATTTATACTTTCATTATCTAATTGAATTTATTTATTTTATCCTTGTCAATCATTTGAATAAAATTAATGCATACAAATTTGCAATTTTATGCAGATTCGAAATCGAGTTCAGATGCACAAAATATTCAAACAGTTCCAAAACATCGGAAGCTATTATCAGGAGCAACATACCGCAAAGCGTGGTTGGTAGATGAAAATGGACAGCCACTTCACCCTTCCAATTGTAACATGCCATCTTCTAGCCACAATCCTAGGACAATGATGGTAATAATTGTTTGGTATAATGTAATTATTTCAACCTCAAACCAATTAATCATGCAATGACGTGCTTACTAATTGATATCATCGATATTGTACTAATCATGTTAAAATATATTTTTTCAAATTATTAGGATTCTAGTGATGATGGGTGACCTACCTACCAGCTTCTGTTGCACCCAACGACAATGTCAAATTGAGAGAAGGTTGAATTAGGAGAAAAAATTGGAGAGGAATGATACCAAGAATAGTTGAATCAACCACCTATTCAATTCCCACTACGTACATATTTAGGAATGACTACAGCAATAATAGTTCTTCACAAGCTTTCAATGGAGGCAATCAAATGGAGGTTGGTATGGATGATTACTTAAGGGGTACCATTTCCATGGAGACAATGTTGTTAGATACATTCCAGAAAGATGATCAATTAGGGGATGATTCTCATATCACTGATACCTTTTTCTACAGCCTTAAATTTGCTTCCACTACCCCTCTCTTTGGACCTAGCGGTCAGTCAAAGTCTAATGAGTTTAGGGAAAATGATGTTTCTGTACAACTTGAAAGAAAATTTTGGTTTGTCGAATGCATGCTTCTCGAAAATTTCGAGGTAATTGACCACCAAGTCCCTTATATTTTGAGAAATATTGTCACACAATAAAAATTACAAAGTGTCAATTTTATGAATTTTGATAATTATTGGCATTTTACATTTAATATTTTCCACCAACTACATTTTATTCAAATATAAGGTTCTTCCGAGTGATACTGTCTTGCCCGGTAGTGACAAAGAGGCAAAGAAATTGTTGAAAATGTTTCGTGTTGAGTACATATCAAATCATGCATGTCTAAATGTTTATATTCTATATAGAGGACCATATTTAGA
This sequence comes from Pinus albicaulis, assembly GCA_034641835.2. NCBI lineage: Eukaryota > Viridiplantae > Streptophyta > Pinopsida > Pinales > Pinaceae > Pinus > Pinus albicaulis. Next base: position 23,921,244 of record CM076569.1, on the reverse strand, counting down.
CAAAGAGATATGTCTTAAATGTGGGCATGACAAGTATGTGGGCATATTGTATACAATAATTTCACAGGTCTTGTAACATAAGAGTATTATGAATGTAAATGTTTTGGACCTTCTCTAAAAGCTAGATGGTCCAGTGACCTACAAAAACTAGTGTATGACTGCTCCATGGTATTCCTCCTAGAAGAACACTGTTACAGAAGAGAAACATCTGCTTTCAATGGTAAATGAGAGAGTACCCAAAGGCCTGCAATAACGACACCAAATGAATGGCTTAGAGCATATGAGAGAGAGAAGGAGAAGGATTTCATATAAATTTCTGATTCAAATGGGGAGCCTATGTTCGATGATTTAGAATTCTTTGACACCTATGTTGAGAAATTTCCCATTGGGATGAAAAGGAAATCTATATTTTATAACCTCCCATATTGGAAGCACCTTAATATTACCCACTTACTAGATCCCATGCATATATTTAAAAATGTATCGTATTTTTTATGGAGGCACATCTCATCGAAAAAAAGTGACACATTGGTTGTTACGAAATATATTATTACTTCAAAAACTAAAAATAAACATTGGCCAAGACAATTAGAAAGTACAGGAGAGGCTAGTCCCTCTAACTAGTATTTCAAAGAAGGTGACGTCACATAGATTTTTAAAAAATATAACCTTTCTTTGGAAAAGGAAGTTATAATGGGCGTGAGGGTGCCATATTCATATGGGTCTTCACTACGGTGCTGCTTCACCATGGACAACCATTTGTCGTGGTTGAAATCACATGAGCATTTGAATCTTCTAAGAGTACATATAATTCCAAAAGAATGATTTTATTATTTTTTATATTAATAATTTTTATCCCATGGGATCATAAGACATAAGTAATTTTTTATGCATGTGTTTATAAATTTGTAGTGTCATTATCCATTGTTCGTGTGTGGGTGTGTGAAACATCACTTCCCCCAAGACCTAGGATGTGCCATATCTAAATTATCTGCAATTGTACATTGGATCACATCAAAGGAGATTCATGTGGCTAGCATTCCACGGTAGCATCAAGAGATAGTTGAGATTGTTTATATTTTTGAGAAGGAACCGCCGATGAGTTTCATGGACTTGTAGGTTCATCTTATAATCCACCTAGTAAATGAGGTTGAATTAGTTGGGGTCGTTTCTTGTCGTTGGATGTTCTTCTTAGAGATGTACATGAAGAAATTGAAAGGTTTTTTTCAACAAAGGGCAAAACCCAAGGGGTCTATGGCAGAGTGGTACATATCGTATGAGTCTTTCTATTATTCTAGTGAGTACATTAAGCAGATAAAAAACACACTAGGTGCGGTGATTTGGGACGATAAAAGGGATGAAGACAAAAGAGAAGGGGAGATTCTCCAAATGAATGGAAAACAACGCTTGATAAAGAGTAAGCGACTTATAATTTTTCAAATTTACACAAAGTAAATATTCTCTTTGAACTTCGATTTAATGTATATTTTGATCTCATATGTACTATATGCCAATTTTATTTCATCAGCAAATGAATAAATTGAAGAAATCAACAAATTTGTTCTTTACAATTCCGAAGTGACACAACTGTGGGTCGCAGTGTACGAACATAAGAGGATGAAATGGGATAGTGACAGGAAAGAGTTTAGACGGTTGAATGGTAGAAGAGTGCCTTATCCTGATCATTTAAAAGAAAATATGTTAGTTATATGCCCCAACAGTTGGGTTGTTGACCAAGTAAGAGAGAAATACAGTGCAATCGGTCGTTACCCGCGTTCTTAAGAGGATGCGATAAACGTAGGGATTAGGTGCAACAACTCGGTAAAAATATATTTATGTACATTTTAAACTGAATAATTCACCTTTGAAATGTAACATCTACTTTTTATATTTTAACAGTTGGGTTATTAGACACATCACACTATGAATTTTTAACTGTGTAGTGGAAGTCGAGTTGGATCAATATAGTCAAGCTATCCACCATGATCAAAACCTAGTACGAGAGACATTAGGTTACGTCAGAAAGAAACAAGAGATCATTGAAGTGAAATTCTCTTCTTTCCAATGTGTTATTTTTAGGTGCAAGTGGTGGGACAACTTTGATCGAAATAATGTAAAGGAAGACCGCGATGGTAAGTTGATATGTATTAACTCTAGAAAGATGTGGGATGAATCTAAGGAGCCTTACATTTTCCCCAAACATTGAAATCTTGTGTTTTTTTACCCATATGTGTTGGATAGGGATTTGTGGTTCATATTGAGACATGACCCTAGATCAAAACATAATTTTGAGAAAAGTAGTGTTCTCATGCCAAGTGAGTTGGAAGATAATGAGGGTGATGAGAACAGAGAGTGATATGGTACATGTGTTATTTCATCATTTATACTATTTAAGATGGGTTTTTATAAACAACATGACTTAACCTTATAACTAAGACTCTTTTTTCCAAACATTATAGTATGTATTTTGAATTAATTGGTTTGCATTGTGTTAATGTTAAAATCATTTCACTTGATAATTCACAATTATGTTGATCTTGAAAGAAATGCATTGTATCAAGTTCTCTTTTTTATTTCAATTCATAAAATAATACAACTACTTGATTGCTTTAAATGGTTTTTCACTATATCGTTACTTAAATAATTGCACCCTATTATATTTTTTATTATATATATGAATGATATCTTCAAAATTTTAAAAAAAATGTATTATTGTATAATGCTATTTTTGGTATGTAAGATCTTAATAAAATAATGATAATTCTAAACATGAATTTATTTGCATTATTTTCTAAACTTTATTATGTTTCAAAAATCCATATTATTATAGATTTATTATTTTACAATTATTTATATTCTTACAAATTTACAAATTTACAATTATGGTAATTTAACAATATGTACGGTATACATTTTACAATTTTACGATGATTCAATTTTACGGTAGTTATGGTTCAAATTTGACAATTAATTTACAATTTTATAAATTTACAAATTTTACAATTTTAATAAAATTGAATCATGACAATACATACAATTACATTTACAATTTTACAATACAATTGCAATTTTATAATTTTACATAAAATTACAATTACAATTTTACAATTACCAATACATAATATTTAATAAATATCATGATTTAATATTAAAAATAAACATCACAATCATGATAACCATCGTAAAAACATCATATTATAAAATACACTTTCAAATTCTCTAACATCATCTAATCATCGCGATCATGATCATCTAACAAAACACAAGCATTGTATAACATCATCACAACACACATCAAATATACATATCATGTCAAATAACTACTATAACATACACATATATTTGCAAGCATATTAAATGAACATATCTAACATGACCTAACAATATACACATCATGATGAACACCAACATGTAAATTAAGTACATCAACATGAACATAAAATACGTGAACCATATATATATAATATAAAAAATATAAAAATGTAATAGAATTTCATATAAATGTGAAATATATGGTGGTACATCAATACTATAACTAGTCGAGGCCTGCTCAGTCGATGGTGCCTGCTCAAATGGTGTCTGCTCTGATGGTGTATACTCAGGATATGTCCGCGTAAGACTAGATGCTCGTTTCTCATCTTCGCGAGGTGAAGGAGGAGGAGGTGGAGTACTAGAATTATCATTCACCTCATGATCATCATCTGAGCTGTTGTGTCGCATATCTCCATGGAACCTATCCCTCCTAGCTGCCAGTAGCCTAGAAGCTCAGACGATATGATGCATAAGGCTCGTCATATCACATGGCATGTCCGTCTAGAATTTTGTGAGCGTGCAATATTCCTGGATGTTTTTGATCATCGTAGGGAAGACTCCCTCATCAACTAGGATTCTACATAGTCGGTCGCCCAACTCCATCCTGAATCAAATTTCCACCCTACACTGCATACCCATGGGTATCTGCACCCGAGGAGGTTTCTCACCCTCTGCGGCCTCCGCCATTTCCTCATCAAATATAGGATTATCTGGTGGGGGTGGAGGCATGTCTCCAACAAATGTGCCAATATCTACAAAATATATAGTACACAACAATAATTAGACAATTTCATAAAACAAGTTAATAAAACAAGTTAAAGAATGTGTTAAAATAAATTTTGTTCTAATTAATTAAGAAAATAAAATGAAACTATATTAATTTAAATAAAACACTAATATTACATCTAACATTTGGTGGCTCATCTTGTGTGAAGAGGATGTTGGTACACCCTCTCCAATCCAACCCTGTGTAAGGACATGGAACCATGACAAACATGTGGTCATTCTCACTGGCTAGTAGCTCCAGTGCACCACTAGAAATCTTGGCTAGATACTCTGACATCCCCCTTTGGGCATCATCTCACCCCACATTTGGATACATACCTCTATAATTGGCCTATGAGGCTCATGGAAAAAAGTAGGCCTCGTCTTCGGAAACCTCTCAAAATATAAACAAAAAAACTCTGAAGCAAAAGGGAAGGTCAACCTCACAAGTGCTTGAGAACGACATCTATTTAAGGCTATACAAAAATAGCATACCATCTAATAAGTCATGGCCTCTGGAAAAATGAATCAACTTAAATTAAAAGAGGGAAACTAATGCACTTCCCATCACTAGTATAATGCACAATGGTGGTTAGTAATAGTGATAGGCACCTAACCTCCTCTGAACCAAAGGAAGCAATCTGCAGTTATCCACCAGACACCTGAAAATATGCTATAGAAAGTATGTCGTCCCTAATGTACCTCTAAGAGTACACCAACTCACTCCCTTCTGAATAACTGATTGGTACATTAGGGAATTGAGGAAAATCCTCCCCTCCTAGATAGGTCAGTGATAAAATAAATTTCATCCTCAGTTGGTTGGTACCACTGGTCAGGACCGACACGAAAATATTGTCGGTGGGCATCCCACCTACAGATCAACTGTACTAATAATTCATTGTGTCCCTTCAAGGATGTATCTTCCTCATAGAACTTAAGGAGGCCTACCTCCCTTAAGAGAAATTGGGTAGGTGGCATAATAGGGTGAGGGTACAAAAACCTCTCCCTCTCCCTTGCCTTCCAATGTTGTATCATGTTATAATTGTCATCCCTTTGCTCTTGTTGTTGTCTTTCCTCTCTCCATTGATGTCGTTGAATGATTCCCATATTAAATACATCAGCCTCCCTCATACATAAAACATTTTCTTTTTTTTATTAAATGACAAATGTATTTAGAAATATATAAATATAACTTTTATTGAAAAAACAAAAAAAAGCATTCGGTGCGCCACAAAATACAATCACACATTGCCAACGGTGCATACATTTATATCATGCACTGGTCTACGGTACGCATTAAAAACATGCACGCACCGCGACAACAAAAAATAATACTTAAATAAATATTATAAGCGGTGTGTTGACAAAACATATCTGCCACGGGGCATTTGTTATAGCTCAACACACCGCCATTTGAAATATTTTATCATTTGCGGTGCGATACCAAACAAAAAACGCCCTAGTGTGGTATTTTTTACCGTCGCGCTGAACATTATATGTGTTCCTATAATATAGATGCACCGGGATGTTATGTTTAATTTTACATAATGCCCGACATTCCGGTAAAATAATGCACCGCCGAAAATAAACTGTTATTTTTTAAATATTATAAATTGTCAGTGCGGCTGGAAACTGACACGTGGCGCACTATTTTATTGTTATTGCGGTGCACTTGTATTCAATAGTGCAACATGTTGTCACATTAACCACCCGATGTGGTTTCCGTTCACACTGTTCGCGGTGCGACCTACAAGGATCATTGCGAATGGTGCGAACCGGACGGCTCAAACACACTACCTGGGGAAAAAAATAAAAATAAAAATCAATTCTGAGTCCATTTTAAAAATTAATCCACTAAAAGCTTAATTTGGTGAGAAAAATGTATATTACTTGCACATTTTCACATTTAGGAGGCATCTTTCCAACGAAGTACTAAAAACCAAAATTTCCCATTGTTTTACAAAATTCGAAGTCCACGCATTGAGCAACGAATGGAAGCAATGCAGGCAATGGGAGCACCGATGGCAGGGTGGCTCAAAGAAGCAAAGGTCACAACAATGCTTAAGATCTCTATAGAAATGTAACAAGTAAAAATAATTTTTTATGGCCGGTACTTTTTTAAATTAACCCTTTTTTGGTGCGCTCTAGAATGAGATGCACTGGGCAGTTGTATCAATGGCATACCGCACTTATTTACAGTGCACTAGATTACTGAGACGTACCGGGAAAGTTTGTATAGAGCGCCCAATTCTTCCTTTGAATAAAAACCTTATGCTAATGTGTTGTTGTACCTAAACCACATTGGGTTGTTGTTGTTATTAAATAGAACCGAAATTCTGAAAACACACCGGGCTAGCAATATGCGACCAACATGGGGCGTGTTATATCAAAAACACCATATATTTTCATTAAATAAAAACCCTATGCTTGGGCGTCGTATCACCATAAACACACTAGGGTGCATCATTATATTATAGCACCGCAATGGTTATATAGTGAGTGTCTCAGTGTGCCATTTGATAGTACGCACCTGTGCACTTTATATAAAACACATCGATGCGTTGTATGTATGAAGTCCATCATTCTTTTTGCAGTACTTAAAAATAACTCTGTAATGCTTCTTTAGCCTCTACTATGCACCGGTGCATCACATATATATCAAGCACACCAGTTTGTGTTATGATTATAAACGCACCACGAAAAAACATCCACAAAAACACCCACCCACCAACCTACTCTAGTGACCTCCACTACAAATAGATATTTGGGCTATTTTTATAAGGGCTTCCTCAAAAACATCCGCTAGAGGGTATTTTCCTTGTAGTTTCATTTACTATTTTTACTTCTTTCCAAGTTTTTAGGATAGAAATTGCTTTTCTTAATTAAAAAAAATCATGATCCTTGCCCTCACATATCTACAAAAATTCCTTCTGTCTCTGATTTGTTATTGTTATCCTCTTAATCTTCTCTAATGTAGAGATATGTTTTATTATAAAATATATTTTTTCATCATTGTATTCTTCTTCTATGGATTTCATATTTGGTTCAATATCCTTCTGCCTTTTGTTCTTTCTTATTGGTCTCTTCATTGCATCAAGGAAACTATCAAGATCACACTCATGATCTATTTTCCCTTCAAATTCATCTTTCTCTGAATTTAATGTCTCCTTCATATTCATGAGTAGAATCCCTTTTTCATCACTACTAGAAGTACATCTATTATCTCCTTTAGATGCATAGATATAAAGAATTTTCTTATTTTTCTCATGGGGTGTTCTCTCAACTTCAATTTCTCCTTTATTACTACCATTTTTTGAACTTTCATATGAACAATTAAAGGCAAGATGACCTATTATTCTACAATTAAAACATAACAGTTTCTTACATTTGATTTGTGCCACATCTTCTTCATATTTAGCTTCATTCTCTCAATACAAATTTTCCTTGTCATGAGCAATAGCTTGGGAACTCATGACAAGAGAGTCCCATTTATCATTTGATTAATTATTTTTGTAGTCAAGGTATTAAATCTTGGTTGATTGATTTTGATTTCCTTATTCATATATACATTGCAACTTATCTAGCATTTCTTTTGCAGTCTCACAGTGTCTCACTTTATCAAAGTTTGGAATTTATAGTCCACTTAATATATCCTTCTTGGCTTTCACATTATGTTTATTCTTCTTTCCATCTACTATAAAAAACTGTAAATCAAAGCTAAAATCCATTAAATGAACCTTGATTCTTACCTTCCACATTACATAACCTAATCCATTTAATAATGGTGCTCCATCTGAGAAACTTTAATCCTGATTAGCCATGGTCCCCTATGATCTAACTTCTAGTGGCTAAATTGTTCATAAAGGAACCCACTTTTATACCAATTGTTAGAATTATTATTATACTGAGAGTGAGGGGCGGGGAGTTCAATCAGTATAATGGAATATTTTAACAATTATTAACAATATGTAACAATTTAAACCATTCAATAAATAATTAGATAAATAACACATACGCACACTAGATGTATGTGGAAACCTGTGAAGGGATAAAACCACAAAAATTATGTTATAATATTGTTGTAGGATCCAACCTACTCTTAAATGAAATTTACTAGCACCAACTAGGAGACACCCATCCCCTTATTTGAAAGCACCCACTTGCAGGAGGCACCAACCCCCCTTTATTTATAGGCACTGACCTAAAGGAAGCGCCTAATCCCTATATTTTATAGGAACCAACTTAAAGGAGACTCCTATCCTCTGATGTACAGGAAACAACTTGCTCAGCCTAGAAAATCCCTCTTTCATCAATTTTAAAACTCAGACCAACATATTTTCTTTCACTTTAAAAATTTAGGGTTATTTGTTATATAGTTCAAATTTATCCTTCACTACTCTCACTCATTCATCTCTCTGTCAGCGAAATATTAAATTTCAACTCAAGAATACTCAGATAAAAAAAAATTCATATTCCAGCTGAATCACATCTACAAACACTATCTCTTCTTTACATCTCTTTCCTTAGGCTAGATATGGTCTCAACATTCAGATCTACTTTGGTCTCTTTCTTGATCAACATGCTACTCATCTCTACATTTAAATATCTTCTAGGATTTTCTTCAGCTCTCTTTGCATTTCTACCATTATTCTCTCTACCATATGATATACTCAAGTATCCTTTGCATTAGATGGGTTTTCCTTCTTTTTTGATCTAATACAAGTTTCCTGATGTTTTCATCTGCATAGAATCAACTCCCTTTCTCTAACATTTTCTGCCTCAATTTTAAGATTTAAGTCATTTATTATTTTTTTAGGTCCCTATATTACTAGTGTAGTCCCTTATTGTTGTTAGTGTAACTGCCTTATTGTTACTTTTGTACCCTTGTAACCCCCATATTGTTGGTAGGTTTTTCAAATCAAATCCTCTTCGCATCTACCGCAGTGCAATTTCATCGCATCTGCCGTAGCATAGGTTCTTCGCATTTTCCTGCAGGTTCGTATCTGCAACATATTTAAATACCAAAATCTATGGTGGCAATCAAAATATTCTCCCTCTTAATACTTGGTGATCTCCGTATATCTTCGACGTGAACCACATTGAAATCTTCTACGGTCTGTATATAAACCGGAGTCTCTTAGCATTTGCATCAAGGTTAAGCAAAGAAATCTACCGCAACATAGGTTCTTCGCATGATCACAATATCCTATGTACAGGTTCTTTGCATCTGCCGCAGCATAGACTGTGATCCGGCTCTGCCATGATCTCATCAAACTTCAAGTTATAGACCGTCGAGTTATAGACTCCTGCTTTTTATAGACGATCGAGTTTCTTCACAGCGTCAACTCCTACTTTTTATAGACGGTTCAGTTTCTTCGCAACATCCGACTCCTAATTTTTATAGGCGGTTGAGTTCTAACGCAACATTGACTCCTGATTTTTATAGATAGTCCAGTTTCTTCGCAACATCTGACTCCTACTTTTTATAGGCGGTCTAGTTTCTGTGCAACATTGGCTCCAGGTGGAATTGGTGTAAGAATTGAATACTTTAATAATTCCATTCCGTTAGTATCTATGGTGAGTAGTTTGCAGTGAATATCTTCTGGCTCTGCAGTGAATATTTCCCAGCTCTACGGTGAATAGTTGTAGTGAATATCTTCTAGCCCTGCGGTGAATATTCTTCTGCTCCATCGAACAAGGTTCGCATATCTTCCGAACTAGGGGTTCGCAATCCTAGATTACTTCTACAAGTTTACTTCCGTGATTTAGCTCTGCGGCCTTATAGACCTGCGGTTCTTCACCTTTGGGTCTAGTATGGCTCCCAGCTTCACAAAGATAATTGCCAACCCAGTTCCATCTACCTCTGAGAGTCAATCTCCTACCCATATTGTCAATGAAGCCCCAGCTCCCACTGTGCAGGTGGTCAAGGCTTCACTGGATGCGGCCTTGAAGTTTTCTGAAAGTGCCTTAATCCACTGGTTTAATGGGTTTTGGCCACGACTGACAGCTCTCCATAGTTGGATCTCGGAGGTATGGAAGGCTGTCATTTTTTATGAAATTAATATCTACCCCTGTGCTAAGGGTTTCTTTATAGTAAATTTTGAAAACTCTGAAAGTATACAATGCATTTTAGATTTTGCCCCTTGGTTTTGGGAAAACTCGGGCCTATTCATGAAGCCATGTAACCCATCATTCGATCCCTCAACAATAATCATAACCTCAAAACCATTTTGAGTCAAATTTCCAAACCTACCTTTGCATCTCTGGAATCTCTCCTCGCTAAAAGCCATTGGAAATGCAATTGGGAAATTTTACTACAGGTGCCTAGCAACAGAGAAATATGTCAGAAGCACCTATGCACGCATCTGTGTAGAAATGGACTTTAGTGCCAGATTCCCAGCTGAAATAATCCTAACAAGAAAATACTATATATGGAACCAGAAACTCGACTATGAAAGTGTCCTCTTCATATGTCGATCCTGCTTTGAGACAGGCCATCTAGCCAAAAATTTCCCAAAAGTCTCCCAGAAAAATTCTTCTAGAAAGAATCACCATAGATCTACATGGTGGAAAGGAGCACAAAAGGAACATTACACTATCATCAAGGAATAATACTCTCCAGGAAACTCTGAATCACAAGAAATCAGGGAAGAAATAAAGAACCCTCAAGACAAGCAGGGGGAAAGCCCCACCCAACAACAAAACAACGAACTCAACAACCCCTCAAGCATCAACAATTATGAGGATTAAAATACCACGCAAAAGAAATCTTCATTTAGTAGCAAAGCAGATCTCCCAGATCCCGAAGATAAGGCATCTGTGTCCCAAGAATTAGAAGATATGAAGAAGGTGCAAGATAAAGGAAGTTGGAAGACTGTAGAGAAGAAAAAGAAAGCTATAACACCAATATCGCAAAGAAAGACGAGAAGCCAGACAATTAAGAACTAAGAAAATTATAGGTCCGATAGACCAAAGTTTGGTCTCAGTGGACGTTAACCATCATCATCATCATCATCATCATCAGTATTGTTCCCTTACATTATTATTGTTAGGTCGGCTAGGGTTATATTGTGACCACATGGACTCCTATATATAGAAGTAGGTTTTTTCATTTGTATCATCTCAGAATTGTTCATTTATGTAATTTAAAGGAGGTTTCCCCCTCGAAGTGGCTTATTTCTAAGGCATGATCTCTCTTTTCTTCTATTTTTGGAGATGGAACCATAACATTTGGTATCATAGCTTTGGATTCTAGGGTTTTGCTGCTCCAAATAGGTCATCGTGGAATTTTTTCTATAATTTTTTTTATACAAAGGTTCAAAAGCTAAATTTTTTAACACACGTAGCGTAAATCTTGAGGAACTTTGTGTAAAAATTTCAAATATTGGTTCGTAACATTTTCAAAGATATGATCTGTGGAAGTTAGGGTTTTTGCAGCCTCCTGAATTTCATCTAAACGAGGTGACCTTGAGAAAATCGTCATAACTCTCTCTCTCTGAGCATCCGATTCAAATTTTTTAAATTATGGAAGAAAGTGCATGGATTATAGTTTTCTATGTATCAATTTCAGAGCCGAAGGAGGAAATAGTGACATGTGGCACATCCTACAAGTTCTCTCTACTGAACCATTCCATAGTTAGGTCATTGTGGGAGGTTGGGCATAACTTTGTCTTGAAGCATACAAATCAGGTTAGACCCATGGAATTCAAAAGAAGATTCAGAGGGCTACTACAGGACCCAATTTTAGATATTGAAGATCTGAAATAAAAGAGATAATTCAGTTTCAATATCAAGCTCCTCAAAAGCAAGAAAAAGGTGTGTATTTTTTTTCAAATTACATAAGTCTTGTTTGAAAAATCAATTTGAAGTGATTCCAAGGGCATATTGAAGCATAGATACCAGTATTGGGTTTTAAAATGCCTCCTAAAAATAATTCAACACCCATTAAGCCCTAATAATACTCTACTATGACTCATGAAGATGAAGAAGTGCAACACGATATATCAAAATTACAAGAGCAAGTGCACCAAATTTCGCTCTCGCAAAAAGAAACAAAAAATGAAATGGAAGTTTTGAATAAAAGTGTGGAAGCTAATATGGATGGTTTGAAAAATGGCATGGAAGACATGGAAGCTAAGATCGAAGAAAAAATGAAAGACAACATGGAATACATGAAGAATTATCTAAAATCGGACATGGAAGGTTTGAAGGAAGGTTTGACAAAGTTGATAAAAGAAATGATTCCTAATGGTGAAAAGATATTAGAGGAAACTCATGATGAGAAAAAAATAAATGTTAATCATTATTTCATAAAATCAACTGTTGGATGTAAGACTCACCATATTCCAAATATCGATATGAGGAAGTTTTATGGAAAGGATCTTGTAACATGGATACTAGAGATGGAGAAATATTTTGATATAAGTAATGTGCAAACACACAAAAGGTACGCATTGCAACTTTATATTTAGATAAAAATACATTTGTATGGTATCTATGACTTTTCTCCCATAAAACTATTTTCACTTGGTAAATTTTTATGGAGGAAATGATAAAACATTATGAGGATACAAAGAGAAACACCTTCTTTAGCCAATCAATAAATATCAAACAAAAGGGTTCAGTGGTGGAGCACATTGAGGACTTCCAAAAATTGAATATAAGGGTAACTAATATTCCAAAGGAACACATGATTGATGCCTTCATAGGGACTTTAAAGGATAACATCCAACATGAGGTTCACATTTTGGAACTTGATTCATTGGAGAAGGAATTCAGATTGGCAAGAAAAAATTGAATGTAAAATTAATGAGACAAGGAAGCCTACCACTCACATCTATAAAGATGGAAGTGTTTCTACTCCCAGAGTTCCACAACCTACAAGGTTGAAACCACAAAAATTGGAAGAAAAAAGAGCAAAAGGGCATTGCTACAGTTGTGATAGGAAACACGTTAAAGGTCATAAGTGTGATGAGAAGAAATTATTTTACATAGATTGTGAAGAGGAGGAAGTAAATGAACAAGAAAATTTAAAAGAAGAGGATATACACCATGAACCAACCCTAGAGAAAGAATAAATGAGTCTGACCATATTGTGTAATGCATTCGCAGGCATTACCATGCCTAAAACTCTCAAGATAGAAGGACATATCAAGAAGAAAAAGGTAATAGTGTTGATTGATTCGGGTAGTACCCATAATTTTATTCATTTTAAGGTAGCCAATGAATTGAATTTCTTCCTATACCCAGCACCAGAATGTGAAGTGATGGATTCAAATGGAGGAACTATAAATCTCTCTGGAAAATGCCTTAATATCAAGCTAACCATGGGGGAATATGTATTGGATAGTCCAATGCTTCCCATTGCAATGGGAGGTGTTGATGTTGTACTAGGAGTACAATGGTTACAATCTTTGGGGATGGTAGCTTTTAATTTTCAAGAGATTTTCTAGAATTTTTTGTCAGAAGGAAAGGAATTCGAATCATGGGGTATCATAGGGAAGCCGAGAAAGATAATAAGCTCTAATGTCATGACAAAGCTTCTAAAGAAAGAACAACGAGGGGTAATTGCACAATTATGCTCACTAGAAGTTCCAACATCAAAATCATCTATTTCTCCAGATCTCCAAAAATTCTTGGATAATCATTCTAAGGTGTTTGAAACTCCCAAAGGGCTCGCACCTATTCGTGATCATGATCATGCTATTCATTTGATTCAAGGAAGTATTCCTCCAAACATTAGGCCTTACAGATATCCTTATGTCAAAAAGAGCGAAATTGAACGTATGATTGAAAAAATGTTAGAGGTTGGTATAATTAAACCTAGTCAAAGTTATTTCTCTACTCCCGTAGTATTGGTGTACAAGAAGGATGGATCATGGTGCATGTGTATAGATTATAGGGAGCTCAATAAGCTCACTATTAAAGATAAATTTCCCATTCCTCTAATTGATGAATTATTAGATGAATTACATGGAGCAATTTATTTTACCAAGTTGAATATTTTTTTAGGATATCATCAAATTAGAATGAAGACTGAAGATATTTCGAAAACAACATTTCAAACTCATGAGGGTCATTATGAATTTTTGGCCATGCATTTTGGCCTTAGCAATGCATCTTCTAAATTTCAAGGGTTGATGAATTCCATTTTAAAACCCTTATAAAAATTGTGTTAGTATTTTTTGATGATATACTAATCTACAACAGGTCTTGGAAGGATCATGTTCAACATGTTGACAGGGTGCTCAAACTATTGGAGGAGAAAACATTATATGCAAAAACCTCCAAATTTTTCTTTGGGGCACAAGAGGTGGAATATCTGGGTCATATTGTATCTCACGAGGGTGTTAAGGTAGACCCTAACAAAATCAAAGCCATTAAGGAATGGAAAGTACTCACAACCATAAAGCAGTTCCGAGGATTTCTCAGATTAACAGGGTATTATCGCAAGTTTGTTAAGAATTATGGGAGAATAGCAGCACCTCTAACAACATTGTTGAAGAAATATGCATTTTCATGGACTCCTAAAGCAACTAAGGCCTTTGAACATCTTAAAGAGGCAATGTGCCTAGCATCGGCCTTATCTATGCCAGACTTCACAAAAACCTTTATTGTGGAATGTGATGCCTCGGGAAATGGAATTGGTGTTGTTTTAATGCAAGAAGGAAGACCCATTGCTTTTGAAATTCATCCAATAAATGCATGGAAAATTTCAGGGCCTAATATTCGCATGTGGGTTAATTTTCCATGTATTTTTCTAAAAAAAAGATTCACCAATTTCCATTTTTTCTAAAATTGATTCGCCCACATTTTATAGTATAAAATTATTTTACCCTAAGAATCGCCAAAAAATTATATAGGCTATTATAAAATCATTATAAATCTAAATATTTTTACAAAAAAAATTCCAAAATTTTTATAATTTTCATATTAGAGACTAGTAAGATTCACCAAGGTTTCTAAACTTTAAGATAAACTTCCATCCTTAAAATTTTCCTTGAATAAAAGGAAAGTATTTACAGAAAGATATTTATGAGAAGGAAATGTTTGCAATTCTACATCCACTAAAGAAATGGCAACCTTACCAAATGGGAAGACACTTCAAGGTAAAAGTTGATCATGATAGTCTTAAACACTTTTTGGAACAAAGACTATCTTCAGAAGAGCAGCGAAAATGGGTCACAAAGATGTTAGGTTATGAATTTGAAATCATCTACAAAAATGGGAAGCTAAATGTACTATGGTCCTTACAAGGTGTTGCAAAAGATTGGTACTATGGCATACAAATTGGAGCTTCCTGCTAGTGCATCCAATTTTCCATGTTTCAGGCTTAAAAAAGGTTATAGGTGACAAACTTCCAGTTCAAACAATATTACTAGAAATTGATGAGGAAGAAAAAATAATATTGGAACCTGAAGTAGTCACAGAAATAAGAACTCGATAGCTACGAAATCGATCAATTTTAGAGTATCTCATCAAGTGGAAGAACTTACCCACTGAAGATTCTACATGGGAGGATGAGAATTTTATGCAGAAACATCCAGAGCTACTCAAGCGTTGAGGAAAAAAAAAAATTGAAGGAGAGGGGCATGTTAGGTCCCTAAATTACTAGTGTAGTCCCTTATTGTTGTTAGTGTAACTCGCTTATTGTTATTGTTGTACCCTTGTAACCCCCATATTGTTATTATTGTGCCCTTGCATTATTATTGTTAGGTCGGCTAGGGTTATATTGTGACCCCATGGACTCCTATATATAGAAGTAGGTTTTTTCATTTGTATCATCCAAGAATTGTTCATTTATGTAATGTAAAGGAGGTTTCCCCCTCGAAGTGGCTTATTTCTAAGGCGTGATCTCTCTTTTCTTCTATTTTTGGAGCTGGTTCCATAACATATTTCTTCTCAAGGTCTATGTTCCCTCTACACCACTACATTGGAAATCATATTTGTTCTTCTAACAACATAGTTTCATCTTTTCAACCTTCATATTGTGTTCCTTTATTATTTCTTATTCAACTCACTATTCATGTACCTACCCTACTAAGCTCCTACTCATCAATCTTGCCTTTATATCCTATAATGCTTATAACCATGGATATTTGAAACCATGATTTTTCACCCATGGTATCATGAGTAACCTCAAATATTATACTTGTTCACGAAAATATCACTCGTTGATCAGCATGGAAACAATCCTTCTTAGGTCATATTTTTTTTCATTTATAAGTTATGCACATGCATGTTTTTCTTTTCATCTCCTTTAATTTGAATGCAAGAAGGAAACTGTATGCATCAAATCAATAAAACAAGATGTTTTATTCTTTGAGAAATGAGGAATTTAACAACAATTTCTCTTTTAGGAAAAATGAAGGATGGAAATACAATTTTTCCTACAGGAAATGAAGAATGAAACGAAAATTTCCTTTACGAAAACAAATGAATCTAACACAAAAATAAAATAATTTGAATTTTATTTTCCAATGATAAATAAAAACACTAAAGGGACATTAAACAAATTTACTTTTCAAAGGAGGAAGAACTAGGTAAGTTCACTAGTCTCTAAGAGGTATTAGACAATTGAGAATACATCAAAAAAATGGATGAGAATGATAGAAACGAATAATTTGAATGGAATTTGGTTGGCTAAGGGGGAAACACAGTCTCTAAGGGGAGACAGTGCATTGCAGTGCACCCCTGAGTGGGAGACAGTGCACTGCATTGCACTGTGTCTTGACCAACAGTGCGTTGGGCGCAATAGTGATTGAAAATGCAAGCTGCAGAACACACTTCTAATGCAATTATTTCATTCAAAGGTCTAATAACTGAAATTAGATGCTAATGATGAGGATTAGCAGAGGCAAAAACACCAGGAATGAGAGGAAACTCCCCGACGGAGTTACCAATTTGTTATGTAGAATTGTGATCTATGGATAAATCAAATTCCCTAAGTGTGGTGCTAGGCACTTAGAACAACAGAAGAAAGACTTTGCTAACACTTTCTCTAAAATAAGAAGACACCCAGAATGATAGAAGAACCTACTTGCAATCCAAGCGCTTCTCCTTCTCCTTCTGTCTCTTTTGATGTCGCCTTCAATCCAACTCAGATCGCCAAATTGATTCCTGTAAGCATAAACAGAGAACATCAAACAGATTGCAATACACAGATGCATACTTATCTTAATCACTCAAATATAGTAGATGTGAAACATATATATCATTTAAGATTCCATTTCATGAGAAATAGAAACATAAAGAGATACATATATGGGAAAATGAACAACAATATTTATTAAAGAGTAGAAGGGGGAGGTTACAACCAATGATCGATTTGATGCCACCAGCTCCAGCTTCGTCCCAGCCTCATCACATCCAACATCACCCCAGCATCATAGCAATACTTTTACTCTCTCAAATGAGAATCCAACAACATTTCTTTACCAAAATTCTTCCTTCCCTAGCATTAGGATCCATGATCAATTTATAGGGAAACTGATGGTAGTTTCTTAATGAATGACTTTATAATAATAGGAAAGACATGTTCACAAGTTCAGAGGTGTTATGTGGACACTTGGATTAGAATTTTGACACATATGGACTCTTCTAGAAGGCACTGGCCATGTGGAGATTCTGGAACAATGAGAATTTCGCTCCCAATTGACCAACGCACTCTTCAATGTCGAGAAGTGCATTTCACTGCACCCTTGAATGGAGGAAGCTGCATATGCAACGCAATTAGTCCCTTTAGAAGCAGCGTTGGTGAGTTCATAAGTGATATAACATATACTTCAAACCTTGGAACTCTCACAATAGAAGCCATGAATGATGTGTTCTTCTCTTAGGGCATATAGCAACTGAAATGTAAGGGGATGATAGACCCTATTTCATCAGTCCTGTGGATTATGTCCATTTTACTAGGTCATGGGGGATGATGCCCAAATTTACCTATAACAATGATTAGACAAATATTAACATCTCGTAACAAGGTGTCATTTAATTAGCCATCCTCTACAATGATTCATCAAAGTGGGATTTTAAAATTTTGTGTGAGGGGGTTACACCCTTTGGCTTCTACCATGATAATTGATTCAACTTCTCCTATGGTTTGTACAGGATCTTATACCTAATAAGAGGGGATAATTATCAAGAGAAAAGAAACATTTATGGATGAATTACCTCAACATTCTCCTTTTTTCTTTTGTTTTATTTATTTAGTCATTTCATGGTTTGAAAATTCCTTCCCCTCCTATCTTTTAGTTTAAATATAAATATCATGCATTATTATTATATTTTCAAAGAACTTTGGTACCCTCTTTCTCTACTTCATCCGGTTTGTCTAACCCCTCCTTTGCTATATAACGAGGAGGTCCTTTGGTTCATGTTTAGATTTTTTCCATCATTTCACAACTCTTAAAATTTCAAAAATATTCCATAAATCCCCTCCTATTCATCTCATCCTCGAAGATTAAGGAATCTTTAATCTGGAAAAATATTACTCAAAGTTTAAAATAATAATAATAATAAGGTGTTTTGGGAGTAGACAAATTCTCGGTTTCACTTCAAATCTCATGGGAGTTAGTTCTTATCTTTGCAATGTTCATTTTATTCTTAGCATTGCTCGATACAAAGAGATAGTTCTAATTAACAGTATTTGGGTTGATCACCTCCTTATAATACCTTAGATTCATTTTACCCTCTAAATCCTTATCATCCCACAATTCGTCCTTAAATTGGGAAGTAATAATATTTTTAATATTATATTTATTCTCCAATATGATCTCCTCCTTTATCCCCGAATAGTTGAGCCAAGATTGGGCATCCTTCTGCTAACCTCACTTAAGCCAAAGGTGGGGGTTTTCACTAGAGTTATAAGAAATTTTGGGGAACCTCTTGTTTTACATGTTAAATATTCTTCTTATACATCAAATAGTGAAACATAATCATGCTTTCAATGGGGGAAAGGTTAGCTCAATCAAGAGGATAGGATAGGGAGTATTACCTTTAATCTTGAGGTTGTAGGTTATAATTTTTTTTTGTATCAACTCGATATTCCTCCATGATTCTCTAAATTTACTACAACCCTAAACCTAAAATCCATATAAAATAAAAGGGGTGAAGATAATCTCAAAGAGGAATTTTTTTTACTCCAAACCCAAATATCAGTAGTCTCCCAATTGTTTTCAAGCTTATAATAAGATTTCTAGCCTCTAATAATCCTTTTATAAATGTTATAATTCCAGTTGAGCTAATGATGAATTTCAATACCTAAATATTTTTATGAAGAAACCTTGTCCAAGTAATTATTATCATAGATGAAATTGTCATGGTTGATCATTTTGGATTTAATTATCTTGACTTTAGCCTTGTCAATACTAATAGTCATATATTTCTTGGAGTAGTAATAATAGAGGAATTTAAGCTATTTTTCAAGATCCTCATGGCTTATGTCTAGAAGAACAATAACATCAACATAAAGTAGAAGATATTAGAGCTAGCACATCACACAACTTCCAAATATGATTCTAGATTATCAATGTAAATGGAAAAAAGGGTAGGGGATAGGGGAAATCCTTTCTTAACATCAATATTGCATTAAATTTATTTAGACCAAAACTTGGTGGTATTAATCTTGGCAACAACATTCTCATATAGTCAAATCACAACAACAACATTCTCGTATAGTCAAATCACAAAAACCCTCAACTCAAGAGGAATCATTATCTCTTCGAGCCTTTGTTGTAACTTACCTCGAGGAATTATGTCAAAATTTTTTCTAAAGTAAAAAAAACAATAGAAGAGATCAATTTTACTATTGTGACATTCCTCAATGATGAACCTAAGAGTGACAACATGGTCAATAGTTGAGTGATGTCTTCTAAAAATAGCTTGTCATTTAGCTCCTTTACCATGACTTTCAAGCCATACACTAATCTTCTTTTCTAGAATGAGCCCATATACTTTGGCTAAGATGTGGCTAATCACAATGGTCCTATAATTAGAGGGAATATTTTTATCCCTACTTTTAAAAATAGGAACAACCAAGCTTTACATCCAAGGCTTAGGGAATTCGTATTTTACAACCAATTTGAGAAGCTTTTTTATATGAGGTATGAGGATAAATTTACTTTCCATGATGAGAGAGATTTGTAATTGAGTTAGTCTCTCTACATCCCAATATGGGGGAGATGTTGTGGCAGTTGTAAATGAGTGTAAACATTTAAATGCCAACCAATTTGAGATAAATATTGTAGTATCCATGAAATGAAGTATTAAATCAAAAAAATAATAATAGTAAAACATAATATCAACACAATTGAAAAAAATAATAAAAGTGACAAGTCAATTCATTTAAATTTTTTATATTGTAATTTTGTTTTTATTAATAAAATTAGAAACCATTATTCCCCCAAAAAAATTTAATTAATTAATCTTTAATCAATCCTAGAAATCCACCATCTCAATCTACTACCAAATCATTTTCCATGCTTGCCACAAGGTATTTCTCATTACTACTATGTTACACAGATCATGAATTCGATCACTAATTTTCCATTAGGATATATGGACACAAACAAACTTTCATTAATGCTAGTAGATACAAGAGTGAAATGCATGGTATACTAACATTTGCACCAAAAGGTGCGAGGGCACGTGGATAAAAGTGTAGTTGAATGAAGAGTGATAGAGAGGTAGAGTTGCATGGAACAAGGATGTGAATATGGATGTGGAAACCTCTAAGTAATTTTATGTATTATATAATATCTGCATTCTTAATATCACATCATCTAAATAAAATAACATTTTGTTAAAAATCAATTATATTTATTATTTTATGTTTTTTCATATTTCTAACTTCTTTATGTAAACATGTGAAGATGTGAAAGAAAAATTATTTAGAATATGAATATTTTATATATTGACCTACTCAAATACCGAAAAAATCTCTCATTAAAATAATTTCAAAATTAATAAAATTAGGAATATCAATAATAAATAATTAATTAAAATACACCTCTCACATAAAATATATTAATATATTATTATTATTATTATTTAAATAATTAAAAATATAAATTAAAAAAAAAATTCGTTAAATGTGAGATAAAAATCATCACTAATATTGTTAGCCTCACTCTCACATAAAAACAATAAATAAGTCCAAAATATTCAAAATAATTAAAATTGTAAATCTTGGATTAAATCCTACTTATATATTTTAGAATGTGACTCTTCTTCAAACTTGAGAATTTATTTAGTTCTAGTTGGTTGAGAGATTCTCTCCAACTAGCTAGGCTCCTAGATTAGCGTATGGTTGAAATATTTTCTCAACCAAAGCGATTGAGTGTCCAAAATAAACGCATTATCTTGAGACATATTGTAACATTCTCATTATTTGGTGTGTGAGGAATTCAATACATTAAGGATTCAAGCATTTTCCACCAAAGTTTGTCTATGATATTTTATTTATGTTTATTTCATTTTCTTTATTTGGTATCAGAGCATTCATGGTTCTTTAGGCCTAGCTGAATCCATGGCTGTCTTCCATGGCAAACTATTAATTATACTGTGATCATGGAAATTGAATCAGAAGGGGCCACATTGTTTACATTCAGAGCTCATACCAGTTGAAGGAGAATTGGTAGCATGCAAATATTTTATTTTGATTGACTTATTGACGGTATCAGTGAAGGGAATTCAAAAATTAATGTCAACCGACGTTGAGCATGGAGACCTCCGATCTATCTGAAGCTCTATTGAGCGTGGGAGATTGAACAATGAATGTCGTTGGTTTGCAGTTGAATTTGTTGGCTGAGAGAGTTGTGTGGTCTGTTTTTTCCCGTAGTCGTATTCCATCAATTCTATATTTAATGGGTCACCTTCACATTACAGCTAAGCGCCTTGCCCATCCTCATCGTTTATGAAACAACCAAGTATGACAAATGGGATTGAATCATGTTAAAAAAAGTTATGAGCTCGAGTATTCATGGGTGGTCAGCTAAAGGGATTTTTTTATATAATTGATGCATCAAGCTTAGAAGGGCCTGAAAATGATTTCAATGCTCCATCTATTTTCATTGAACTCTGGTATTTGAGGATGGGAATATTCAGCTTTCTGGTCCACAAATATATAGTTTAAAAACTTGGAAGTCATGATAATAAGTGGTATAAAGTCATATGGTGCATGGTATGGCGTTTTCGATATTAATGATGCATAATTGATCTCTCCAACAAATTACATGCATAAATCGCATGCATAAATTGAATGGTGTATGGTGCTTTTACATGCATAAAGTGTAAATTTTAAAAAGAAACGCTTAAATCATTTTCAAGTGACTTCATAAAGTACATTAAATTATTTTAATAATTTAATGAGATGAATGTAAAACCATAAAATTAAAAATAAATAAATAAAAAATAAAAAAATCATAAAGTAAAGCTTTCGGAGAGATATTGTGTAAACTAATTTTTTTTTAATTGAGGCACCAGGTATATTTTGTGATATTTGGAGTGGTAAGTGGTTTTTAATTTTGGAGTGATTTTTAAATTAGTAATTTTTTTGAAGAGATAAAGTGTAATTTTTTGTAAATTTTTGGAGAGATAAGGTGTAATTTCAATTTGTAATATCGAGTGATAAGTGAATTATTTTTTAAGGGAAGGTTATTGTTGTAAACTAAAGTAATGTTTTATTTTGAGAGAGGGTGAGTTGAATCATTAAATTCAACATTGTAAAACTCTTTAGGGTGCATTTTCGGTAGTATCTGACACCCTCATTCTAATGAATCAAAAATCAAGCGAGTGAGTTCACAAAATAAAGCAAGTTCAAATCTAAATCAAGCGAACGAGTGCAAGCAAGCGTGTTAAAGCCCAAAATGGGTAAAGGAGGGAAACATCTTCAAAATGCATAACTAAAAATCAAAGAATTGCAAGAGTGCAATCATGAATTACACAACATAATTGAAATATTGGAATGGAAGTTAAAGAATAATAAAAAAATAACCAAACAGATGACCAACACATTAGAAGCAACAAAATATTTTCAAATTGAGCTAGATATGAAAGAAAAAATCATTAATGCACTCCATATAAAATTAAGTGAAAAACAAAATCTAATTGATGCAAGATGTACAGAGAAGATAAATGCATTGTTTGACACACAAGACCTTATCCAAACAACAAATGAAAGTTGTGACACAGGTGACCTTATTCACCATATTGATAAAAGTTGTGACACATGATCTGATACACCAGATTGATGAAAGTTGTTACACAAATGATCTAATCCACCAGGTTGATGTAAGTTGTGACATAGATGATCTCATCCAGCAAGTTGTGCTACTAAATGCAACTAGTAGTAATGAAGTTATAATTGAAAATTTTGATGCAGCATGTGATACAAATGAATTGTTAATAGAAATTACTGATGCTTACCCTGACACATATGACTTAATGAATCCAACCCAAAATGTCAGCAACAACAACAAGTGTGAAGAACAACAAACAAATGGTCTTTCCAAGAAGGTGATCAAACCTTGGGAAGAAATTTCTTTCAACGAATATCGACATGGCTTGGGATACAATAAAGAAACAAATTTTTATGTTCCAAATTTCTCAAAACAAGTTCAATTTGTAAGTTCAAGTTTTCTAGAAAATGCTCAGAACCTTGTTAAGTGTAACCATTGTAAGAGAAATGGTCACATAGTGAGTAAATTTTTCGACCTCCATCCTTGTTATCATTATGGAAAGAAAAAGCATCTATCTGAGAAATGTTGAATGCAGAAAAAAGTGACACTTAGTTATGGCTGGATAAACCCCTTGAGATGGAATCTAGAAATGAAGAAACTGCATAAGTCCTACAATCTACTTAAGACAGAGGTAAAGATAAAGTTTCCTAAAGAATTAAAAATAGACGTTCTCCTACATCTTAAGGGGGGAGCTCAATAATAAAATGCAAATGATTGTACCTCCTTTAAAATAACAAAGGGAGGAAATAATAATGGAATTGAAGGTGGTTGACAAACTAAAATTTTGGACAACATCAACAAATCAACCAATAGGATTTATCAAAGCAACTAGTGGACATCTTCAAATCTGCCAGTGGGCATCACCAAATGAGCTAGTGGCCATCATCAAAGTAGTAAATGGGCATCATCAAATTTTCCAATGGGAAAGTGAGTGCGAATCTAAAATTCAACAAATATGTTAGTGGGCGTCATCAAAAAAATTTCAGTGGACACGTGATTGGGATGTTGATTGAGAAAATTTGTGGACATTCTTTTGTTCACTTTTATGGTCATTGGACTAAGAAAAGGACAAATGGATCCTTTTTCATTGAAACTTGGCATTTGATAGAGTTTTGAAGCCAATTTCAGGGATGTATTAGACTTGCAAGAGATTCATGTTTCTTGGTTTCTTCTCTTGATATTGGAGCTTTTCTGACATCTAGTTTTGGCAGTTTTTCAAGCAGTTCTTCATTGAGGATCAACTCAACAGTTTTAGTCTGAAGACTTGGAAATGGTACCATGTTCTTACTTTGGACTTATGATTGAGGGGGGTAATGTTGGCCTCACTCTCACATAAACACAATCAATAAGTCCAAAATATTCAAAATAATTAAAATTGTAAATATTGGATTAAATCCTACTTATCTATTCTAGAATGTGACTTTTCCTCAAACTTGGGAGTTTTTTTACATCTAGTAGGTTGAGAGATTCTCTCAAACTATTTAGGCTCCTAGATTAGTGCATGGTTGATATATTCACTCAACCAAAGTGATTAAGTTTCCAAGATAGCTGCACTATATTGAGACATACTCTTCATGTATTAATATTGTATCATTATCATTATTTTGTTAAGAGTGTGAGTGAAATTTAACACATTAAAACTTCAGGACTTTTCTGCCAAAGTTTATCTCTGATATTTTATTTATGTTTATTTAATTTTCTTTAAATATCATAAAACAAATATTTCTTCTAGAGTACTCTTCCTCCTCTTCTCCTTTGAAACCTTAAAATTTAAAAAAAATCCAAACATAATAAAACTTCATAATTCCCATCACATTACAGAATATCACATATTAGTCATCCCTAAACCCTATGTTTTTTCAAAACCCCTAAAATTAACATTATACACATAAAATTCAATATATACACATATACAATATATACATATTTGTAACATTCCATTACCTTGAAACTATCACACTCCAAGTCATATAGATCTTAAAAGTATTCAAAATTCATAACACATCACATAATATAAAATATAAAATCCTCTCTCAACCCTAAAATTCGAAAAAAAAAAAAATATAACAATATATACACAACGAACAATACAACATATATAGTAATGTAATATGTGTGTATCCATGAAATTTTATTACATTGAAACCCTCACATTCAAAATCATCAATATCCTAAAATTAGCTTACTAAAAAGCCTCTATTACCACCCCCATTAAAAACACATTGATATCCATGACCACCAAGACTCCCTGGAGTGAGTAAAAACAAACTATCATATTAGTGCACATTTTGAAATCAGTGGGCCATAACATAAAGACATCATGGTATATTACCCCTACCTCGATTCAAACTACAAGTGGGAGACTATCAGATGTGTGAGATCCTTCTAGCGTCAGGGAGGAACGATAAGTGTTATGATTTGTTGAACCACAACACATGGCTTGAACTTGTTGAACTCAACGATACATAAATGGGTAATTTATTTGACAGCACAGTGTGCATCCATAGTAAATATCGTAAACAATTTCTAATCCTATGTATTTTTACACAACCTTTACTAGGGGATGTTAAAAGTGGTATCACATTAAAAGATTTCAACATTGGCAGCATTTGGAAATTCGTAAGCAAGAAAGGAGTAGATGTATGATTATAATTGATATCAGTTCAAGTATGACACTAACGAAAATAAAATGGAAATGTATGTAGTAGACTGCATTTGATATGAGATGTATGATGGTGTTAATAATCGTATTGAAACATGAAAAGTGTGATGTATGTTCTGAAGAATAATTATTCTCATGAAATTTAAGTTTTATGTGTAGAAATTTGCTGAATAATGAAGTTTATTCACTGCAATTAACCTGATCATACATCAATTCGAATTTCTTGTACAACACATAATTGCTTCTACAAATTAATCGTCACATGCGGAATAAAAACAAAGCGACAGAACATCAAATCACACACATAGAACGCAGCATGTATGGGGAAAGCTTATAGCGGAAAACCCCCAGCTATATGTATCATATAATGGATGAGAAACATTCAGCAATACATAATACAATACTCCTCACAAGTACTCAGTACTATCTCATATGCTGAACACAAAACTAGCTAGATCTGAAACTAGTCACAGGTTCAAATCCTTCTGCTGCTCTGCCTGCATCTATTGCGCAATCCAAAAAGTGAATATAGCTTAATGGAATTCGAATTCACCTAGTTGGTACAGCGCAATCATCATTGGAATCATCATCCCACTGATTGTGCAAATCTCATGCACAACTAATGTACAACTGCTGTCAGTCTCACCCTTTCATCTACCTCTTCCACTGGTCTTTCACTGAACTGTCCATGCACTGAGTTAACTGATGTGTTCTTTTAGTTGAATAATAAGTTAATATCAGTGAATTAATTAATAATTAATTCACCCAACTCATCTCTAGCATAATCACAAGTTAAACTGATCATAACTAGTTAAACTAGTTAACCGGAACACAATCTCCATTAACTCCTCAATCAACTCCACCAAAACTCCACCACATGAGTCTAACTGAAGTCAACCATGCAAAAGCTCAACTAACCCATAGGAAATTCGAATTTCCTTATGTCAGCTGCATGCCCCACCTCCGGGGGTCAAACTGAAGTGCTCCAAGAGGATAAACTGAAGTTTATAGTCCAAATATTATTAAGGGAAAATAATATTTGACTGTTCTATTTTTAGCCCGGCAGTCTAAAAATAGAAACCACCTGAATGTCTAAAAATAGAGGTCCATCTATTTTTACCAACATGACCAATCATCCAAGAATAGCATACTGCAGCTCTCGGTCCATGATCCATATGTCTAAAAATAGACATAGTCTAAAAATAGACTTTTCGACAAAAATCACATGTGTGGTCCCCACCTAGTTTAGGTGATCACTTTCCAACTAGGATCGGGAAAGATGTTTCAGGAGGCCTCCTTCACTATTTCTTGTTGCCATTTTCAACACTCCCTCTCAACAAGAAAGGACTGTCATTGCATGCGACATGCAACTCCATGCATTCGCCCTGCAACCTTCACAAGCGCCATGCAACTCCATGCATGCAACATGCAACTCCATGCATTCACCATGCACCCTTTGCATGCGCCATGCAAACTCATGCATGCACCATGCAACTCCATGCATATGCCATGCACCCTTTGCATGCACCATGCAAACTCATGCATGCACCATGCAACTCCATGCATATGCTCTGCAACTCCTTTGAAACTGAATAGGCTCCAAACAACTCAATCAGTCTTGATGCATCTAGCATCTATCATCAAAGTCTTCGACCTCCATTAATGCACATGTCATCGAGGTTCCACTTCTTGTTTGTTGAACTCTTACCACTGCTCTTGCTAACATCGACTCTAATCAGCGCTCCGATGTCCAGACCTTTTGCAGGAAAGAGCACGCTGCATCACTCATTTGATCTTGCCTCTTCTTCTTGTGGGCACCTCGTAGCCGGGTTCAATCCATGAGATCCACACCATCTCATGAATCTGCCCAGAGAAATCTCCTCTTGGGATTAATCATGCAAACCATAAAAGGATCCGAACAGTGGTATGTTGCATACTACACTCCCTCTGCCCCGTACGGCACGAAATTTCCTGCACCAGGTGGTTTCTTCCACTCCATGATCCTCTTGTATGGTACACTCCACACCCCGAGTTCACTTTCACACTGCCTGCAAAACATATAAAGCTCCAATTGCATGTCTTTCTCGCCTGCATGCAACACTTGCTCCCTCTCAAGCTTCAGTTGCATGTCTTTCTCCCACTTCCCAACAATAGGAAGCTCCGTAGACATCCCATCTACTTCAAGTCTGTAGAGATTCTTTGCTCGAATCCCAACCTTCTTGACTTGTCCCGTTGCCTTGTGCCGAAGGAAAACTTTTCTTTCTCTAAAGACAACTTCATACCCTTTATCCTCTAACATTGCGACTGAGATCAGATTCTTTGTTAGACCTGGTACATGCAATACATCTTGTAAAAGAATGAGTTTACCTGACTCCCTCTGAAAGGTTATGGTACCAATGCCAGTTGCATTGTATCGCCACCGTCACCCAACTCAACATGCATCTGGAGACCTTTCCCCACCAAGTCACTCAAAAGATTCACATCTCCCGTCATGTGAAAGGAAGCACCACTATCAATATACCACCCCGATCCCAATGCACTAGACAACATGCATGCGATCAATGAGAAGTCCAGCTCAAATTGCGAGGCAAGAGCCTCACCAGCTGCAGATCCTGCAGCCTGCTTGTTCTTCTTCTTCTTTGGGTAGTTCGTGGCATAATGTCCGTGATCATGACAGTGAAAACACTTCACTTTGGACATGTCACGCTCTTTACCATCCGCACCGGATTGAGAAGCCTTCTCCTTGCCCTTCCCCTTCCTTGCTTTGGCAGCCAAAGCGCAGTCTTCTTCATCAGCTCCCTTTGACGAAGAACCATCTCTGGTATTTCGCCGGATCTCCTCTTGCACGAGATCAGACCACAGTCTTTCCCATCCTGGCAACTTTTCCCGACCATTGACACTATCTTGATATGCATGCCAACTCTTCGGCAAACCAAGAAGCGCCAAACTCCCCAGATCCTCATCCTCCACCATCACACCAACACTTCCCAGATCATCCCGACATTGGGTGAACCTCGTGAGGTACTTCGGCATACTTTCCCCCTTCTCACACTTGATGTTCCTAAGTCTATCTTTGAGCGCCAGTTTCCTTTGGTCGCTCTTGCTCTGGTACAGATCTGTCAGTGCTTTCCACATTAAATATGGAGTAGCTTTACCATGCAGGCTGGATACAATATGATCCTTAACGCCCTCCAACAAGATCCTTCGACATTTCGCCTGTTTCTTTTGCCATGCTTCCACAACAGCAGCATCAGTAGAGGTAGGCTTTGGAACATCTTTCTCCACAAATTCCAACAGCCCATTATCATCCAATACATCCTCCATGTGGTCCTTCCATGCAACATAATTCGAACTGCCTTCAAGAGCATATTCGAGTCGCAAACCGTTGAAGGACATTTTCGCCGCGGCACCAAGAACACAAATCTGCAAATTCGAATTTCACCAAGAGCTGATAAACTTGATCGCTTCCAATCTACACTTGAGAGCTAATTATTTCCAAATCAGAGATTGACTGCATGGGCATTCACCAGATCTTTCACCTTACAAAGAAGGATGAATATTCCGGAGGCTACCTGGCCCGCATGCAGGCTCTGTCCGAGGAAATAATAAACAATCACCGTAATAGATCTCGACGATTAATTTAGCTCCGATACCATGTAGAAATTTGCTGAATAATGAATTTTATTCACTGCAATTAACCTGATCATACATCAATTCGAATTGCTTGTACAACACATAATTGCTTCTACAAATTAATCGTCACATGCGGAATAAAAACAAAGCGACAGAACATCAAATCACACACATAGAACGCAGCATGTATGGGGAAAGCTTATAGCTGAAAACCCCAGCTATATGTATCATATAATGGATGAGAAAAATTCAGCAATACATAATACAATACTCCTCACAAGTACTCAGTACTATCTCATATGCTGAACACAAAACTAGCTAGATCTGAAACTAGTCACAGGTTCAAATCTTCCCGCTGCTCTGCCTGCCTCTACTGCGCAATCCAAAAAGTGAATATAGCTTAATGGAATTCGAATTCACTTAGTTGGTACAGCGCAATCATCATTGGCATCATCATCCCACTGATTGTGCAAATCTCATGCACAACTAATGTACAACTGCTGTCAGTCTCACCCTTTCATCTACCTCTTCCACTAGTCTTTCACTAAACTGTCCATGCACTGAGTTAACTGATGTGTTATTTTAGTTTAATAATGAGTTAATATCAGTGAATTAATTAATAATTAATTCACCCAACTCATCTCTAGCATAATCACAGGTTAAACTGATCATAACTAGTTAAACTAGTTAACCGGAACACAATCTCCATTAACTCCTCAATCAACTCCACCAAAACTACGCCATGAGTCATGAAGTCAACCATGTGCTCAACTAACCCATAGAAATTCGAATTTCCTTATATCGGTACATGCCTGTCAGGAGGTGCGTGAAGTGCTCCAAGAGGATAAACTGAAGTTTATAGTCCAAATATTATTAAGGGTAAATAATATTTGACTGTTCTATTTTTAGCCTGGCAGTCTAAAAATAGAAACCACCTGAATGTCTAAAAATAGACATAGTCTAAAAATAGATTTTTCGACAAAAAATCACATGTGTGGTCCCCACCTAGTTTAGGTGATCACTTTCCAACTAGGATCATGAAAGATGTTTCAGGAGGCCTCCTTCACTGTTTCTTGTTGCCATTTTCAACATCATGTAGATAAAAGGAAATAAGAAATTATGTTTCATTTTTTGTACCTAATTCATGAAAAATACTCACACTGTAATTATTGATAGTGTGGATTAATTACCAACTTTTGCATGCATACTCTTATAATAATGCTTAATGGTGCATTTAAAGAAAAATGATTACAACTACAATGCACTGCTTATAAGAAAATAATGAATGCAAGTATTGTTTTGGGTGATAGAAAAAGAATGTAAAAAAAGTGGGTGTTTTCCTTGAAGAGTACAATAAAATGCTTTAAAAGACATTGAAAGATCCCTTTTCAATGTTTAAAATAAATAATGAGTTGAGTGATAGGTCTTGACTGTAATGGCTGAATTTTTATTGAGTCTTGTCATGGATTTTTATTGAGTTTATGATGGTTGGTAGCTTTGATTATTTAGTATAGTATACTACATTTTATGAATTAGTATTGCTTGACTAACTAGTGAACTTATCCTCAAAGGTATATTGCAATATGTATAGATTAATTTTAGTTTAATATTATTAAAAGTTGTAAAAAATATGATAGTGGTATTTCATTGCATGATATTGGTCTAATTGTCACGAGTGCAAATTGGCTAATTAATTACTAAAAAATTGACTATAATTTTCATATAAACGACCATTTTTCATTTGGTGACCAATAGTAGCCAATTTATAGTATTATATAGCATGACCAACTTTTAGACTTAGTCATTAATTGGTTGTCTCAATTTTATCGTCTAATAGTATATTTATTCATAAATTTGGTCATTAATTTAGTTATTAATGTACTCATTTATTGCCACAATTAATGCCCTAATATACAACAAAATATATTACTATAGGATCACCTGAGAAAACCTATTAATGACCAAAGAAATATGACCAAAATGTTGGTTGTGTTATAAGATACTGTAAATTAGCTACTAATAGTCATATATATGCAATTTTTAGTCATCGTTTGAAATTAATTAATGACCAAAGATATATGAATAAATTTTTGTCGTGTTATAAGATACTGTAAATTAGCTACTAATAGTCGTATATATGCAAATTTAGTAGTCATTTGTAATCACAAATTTATCATTTGCTGTAGTCATTTATATTTTTTCATAGTTTCATATTCATTATATAAACTAATAATTTAGTAGTCGATATTCATTTCATTTACTTTCATTAATAATCATTATAAATGAATAATTTAGTCATATATTCATTTTATTTGTGTTCATCATTAATGAATATAAACTATTAATTTAGTAGTTTTAGGTTGATTTTATGTGTTCATTATTAATCAACCTAAATTAATTAGTATGATTTAAAAAAATTCCATACCATGTGCATGTTCATCTAATATGAAACAAAAAGTTGCATATGTTAATTGCAATACTAAACAATATCAAGTGTAACCATAAATAATTTAAACCACATAAATTATATTATATGAAATGTTAAAGTACTACAATATGAGTTTCCAACTTAATATTGTTTGGACTACAATTTACACATGAAATGATGTTTCATCACTTCAAAACATTATCATTTTGTTGCCAAGGCATTACAGGTAAATTCACCAACTCTGAAGACTAGACCATCAATCTCTATAGGTGTGTCTTATGCGAGATATTGGTTGTAAGGTTATCACTAGACCAATTCTCTTCTCTCTGTCTTTTTGCATTTGTTGCTCCAGTGTTATTGATCTCCTCTTTCTTCAATTCCTACTTCTTACCATCAATACTAAGTTCATTTTCTGAAAATAAAAGAAGATACAATGTAGAGTGTAAGACATGAAAGACAATTAACATTAGAATATAAACTAAAGTAGACTATAAAGATTTTATATGACATATACCTCAACATGAAAAATGTCAAAGCCTTTTTTCCCGATACAAGTAAGAAACTCGAACAAGTTTTCTTCAGTTGGGCGATAATGACCACTATAATGTGGCCAAATGACATGTATAAACAAAAAAAATAAAATTTCACCATAGAAAATAACACCTTAGTAACTTAATATTCAACTTTCAGGGAAATATTAGGCACAATCATGTTAACTAAGTTATATTATAAAAATATCAAGTTGCAGATAACTTGTAAAAACCAATAATATGAGGTGTGATATTTAATCCTCCTTGTTTTATTCACAACAACATTTCATTTTCTAACGCATGAACTTGGTCAAGTATATAAACAACATGTGCTCAAATAACAACATGAAAGTAAAATTTTTTGATATTCATGACAATATTTTAACATAAAATAACTATAAGGATTCCAATCAATAACATGTAATACTAATTTCATCTTCAATATTTGGTTGTTATTTAAATGGACATGATACTGAGTGTTTTCAACTTCATAGTTAAAAGAAAAAACAAAATATAAATAAAAGCCAAAAATATAATCAAACAATAAAGAGAGGATATCATGGAATGAAAACTTCAATTATAAAAAAAATTGTTTACCTATCCACCGATGTCTTCTCTGACATTCCTAAAAACATTTCTTGCCCAAAATAACCATGAGGTCAAATAATAACAACATTAAAAACCATAGGTATCCCTACTAGAAAAATTTCCAAAATCGGTGGCTCAAATTCCTGAAGGATCTCTAACAACAAATGAATCATATCCAAGACATGTTATGCATTGTCTCCCCATCCTTTTTCCAATCACATTTCCTGTAACCCGCCCACAAAAAATTCAAGTAACAATCAAACCAATGCATTGAAATTTGTTTTTATATTTCATATCTATAAAATATGAATCTAATTTGTTTCAGGAACATATTAATTCATATGTAAATTCTTCCTGACATATGAGAAGGTATCAATCAAGTAGGACATCAGAAAAATTGACCTTAATGAGGTCCTCAAACAATTTCAACAATATCAATATTTTTATTGTTGTGATATCTTGGTTAGAAAAAAGAAAATATCCGCAAAATAAAAATCCATATATTACTTATGTTAAAAATCTATATATGGTTTATTCTTAGGCAAATTTTTGAGATGTTCCTTCGCCTTTACCAAAGAGAACTATAGCTTGGTTAAATTTTGTATCCTTTCATTCAACATCAATTTCTGCAAGATAGATGTCACACATTATTCTTTCCCATTTCTCAACATGCTACATATGATAAATTGAAAATCACATAAAACCAAGAGAAAATCATTTTCTAACAAAACAAACAAACAAACAATGGCTCTAATAAAAATTCATTCTAATATTAGCAGATGAAAAGAAAGTGGACCATTTTTTTTGTTTTACTTTGCCTAGTTTTGTTATGAAAGTGCTCGAGCTTTAGGAACCAAAACATGTGAAGGAATGTGTAAATGTGAAAAAAAGTATTTTGACCTTTGTATAATTCTTCAAAATTATGTGAATGGTGCCATTTTCGGATGTGGTAAATATCATAATAAGAAATGGACACATTGGATGCATATATTAAATATACAAAATTATGGACATGGAATGTATTCTAATAAAATGCATTGCAATGACTACCATGGGTATCCATGGGTTACAGGTCCTCATTATGTTAGTCTCGATGATGAAAGAGATACAGCAACGATAAGTATGCTTGGTCCTAGTTTGTATGGTGGATATATTCAAAGAAAGTTCATCATCTTAATGAACCTAGGTTCTGACACGGTAAACCTGGATCTATTCCTCACCCAGTTTAATTCCATCATAATTTTTTAAGACTCAAGAGGACATAATCCTCCTTCAACTTATAATAGGGTTGATTTTGAGGTTATAAATAAAGCTTATCCAAAGCAAATGGATTTTTGGGCTCCAAGAGATATGGATAATTTAAATGATAACAACCATATGTTTTTTTCCCAAGATTCAAATGTAGGGATACATTTTGTGGACTTTAATAATATATAGAATGCGAGAAATAATCCATGAGGAGCATCTGCTATTCATTGTGATTAGGGAAATACTCGGAGCTAATAAGACTATTTAGATTCAAATCAAATATGGTGTTAATTATTGTAGCTCCTCAGTTGCTGGTAGTTTTTAAGGTAAGAATTTCGATTTTTCAAGGGTAGGGTCCTTCAGCTTAATTGCATATTCCTTGGTCCTATCACCCAGAAGCAAAACATAATAAAAAAAGAGTAAATATTTCAGGTTTAGGGCTCTTCCTATTTGTATATTTGTCAATGTTATTGATTTTTTTTACTCTGGTATAACTCTGTTGAGACCACCTACTCTACAGTAAAAAATAGCAGAGGAGCCATTAGCCATACCTACCCATGGTCTCTTATAGGCATGATAGAAGAATAGGTTGAGCCATTAATTATAATTGCAAAGATATTTAGGAAACACAATTCATTATCTAGTTAACCAATTGCACATTCAACCCTATATGGTAAGAGTAGCCCTAAATAAATCCAGTTTTCTCTATCATATGCCTTGGAAAGAAAAAATCATTAGAATTTCTTGTAATTTCTTGGTTTGATGTTATAAATTCCTTCTTGGGCTACTCCTATTCCGTAATGGATTTGTTTCCCAGGAAGGATTCCAAATTGTTCTAATGACATGAAATCAACTTAGTGACTTTTGACCCTCCATGCAATCATTTTTTCAATGCTTTTGTAGATGTAATTATATAGTGATATGGGTCTAAAATCATCAAACATTTCATTCTTGTATAATTTTTTTGATTAAAGCCTAAAATGTTGAATTGAAAGCTCCCAAATCTTGCATA
Source organism: Pinus albicaulis (assembly GCA_034641835.2). Lineage (NCBI taxonomy): Eukaryota > Viridiplantae > Streptophyta > Pinopsida > Pinales > Pinaceae > Pinus > Pinus albicaulis. The sequence continues at coordinate 23,885,828 of CM076569.1, read as the reverse complement.
TGTATTTTAATTTGTTAGCAATTCTTAGTTGGATTGTTTGAAGGAAGTAATAGAAACCCTAGAAGAATTCTATTGTCCTGATAAGTGGCTGAGGGTTCTTATCCTTTTTGAAACAATGCAAAAAATTTTGTAATTCTTCCTTTGATATTGGATCCATCAATGCCTCATTACCCACCTCACCTACAAAACCGGGGAAATATGAAGTCATATTTAACTATCTCTCTGAAATTTATTCTATCATCCTCTTTATAAATTCCCTCAAAATGGTCTGCTGATGAGAAATTTATCCTCGAGATGAGACACCTTCTCATGAGGCAGAGTTTGTTGATAAACAAAAACCTGAGGAAATTTTTCACTATGATTATGAGATGTTGAAGAGATAAAAAATCTACTATTTATTATAGGCTATGCATGAATGTTAGTGATTTGGTACAAGGAAAGACATGGGTATCAAGGGAAATGTGGAGATTCCCTACAACTATTTTCCCAAATGTGACACGTGAGGATGTATTCTTATTAAACAACTATATTTGAGAACATGCACCACTTTGAAGGAAATACTATTTGGAAATCTAGTATGCACAAATTGGTGCAAGGAAAGTTTATGTTGTTGAAGAAACCAAAATGTTAGAACATGTATTTACACATGTAATAAGAAATGGTTTTATCCACATTGTTGGTGGAAATGAAGGATCTATTGAGGATGACATGTTTCTTGAAAAGTTGATGTCAATTCACAAGAAAAATAAATCCTAACTCAAATCCTCCATGTTAATGATGACTCTTACCAATAACATTACATGTTGTTAGACATATTATGTAATTTCAAGTACATTTGAAGGCATAATATACTGAAATAAAGAAAAAACATATTTGTAAAAGTCAAAATATTTCACGAAAGGCAAGATTACAGACCAAAAATATTCATCCCCATAATCATATTCATTCCCAGGGACAACAATTTTCTTCATGATCTAAGCACACTTAAGAAGAAAATAAGAAAAGCAAAAGCATATATATGGTATTGCTAGACTTTGTCAAAATTTACAAGAAAAATATCATAAAATACAAGTTGGCATCAAAACCTCATGATCAAAAAAATCAATAAATTATAAAAGAAACGCTAATACACTATTTACAAATGCAACAAGTGACTAGAATGTACAAGGCTAGAATAGGTAAAATATCATCTCAGAGAAGAAGACCAAAACCAAACATTTCCAATCAAATATAATGCATAGGAATACATAGAACAAGGGCGCAAAGCATTCTGGATAGAAGAGAATATGAAGAGGAGGAATTTAAAGCACAAAATTATACTTTCAAGGACAAAATTTATGTGATCTCATTCCTGAAAAATATATTTATAACAACGTTGCATGCTACTACTTATATATTCTGAATAGATGTTATGATAAATATCACAAACAATAAATAGAAAAAAGTAAATGAAAAGAAAAAATAGATTTCCTTCAAAAATTCTTACCTATTCATCCTCTTCAGAATCTAGAAAATAAGCTCCCATATATTTTGACTTGCACTTAGCATGGACGATATGACCCAAATTAGGCCTATTATTTCCTTTAGTGCTTGCACTAGGAGCCTACATAGAAATTTCTCCATTATACATCCATTTGTATATTTAATTACTATAGAAATAATCAAAGAGTTTTCCACATAGAACACAGACACTTTGTTTGTCATCAGTAAGAACTTCCACTTCCTCATTTTTTTTTTATTCAAAATTGTTTCCACATGGGAAAAGGTAGGAAAAACCTAGAATGTTGACACCTCTATTCCACTAAGTCATTCCTTGGCACTGAAAAACCATTTTAGAGTCACTAATTTTGATTCTTTTTTATTACAACTCTTAGATATGGTGTTATTTCGAGACACATGTCAATCCATGTGATCGTTGTAATCTTCTTGAAACTTAAAGAAAAAAATGCATGTTGTGCATTTCCTTGGAAAATCCTCATAAAATTCACTAAGAACAAATTCATTATGAGATTTGAGTATATCTAAATTGAATTGAGTTCCAATGATATCCAGAGCAACATCCAGTGCTTCATCTGGAACATAATTTGGAGGTGTTGCATTCAAAGATGGGGTCGGAAACAAGGATGTTGTAGTAGAAACTATAGGTATAGTTGCATTTTTATCTAGGAATTGATTTGGTATTGTAGCCAAAGAAACATACATAGATGGATAAGAAGAAGATGCAGTTTAAGTTTCTTCACATACTACACCTTGTTCCACAAGTGACCTTCAAAGAGACGACACATTGCCTATCGAAAATGATAATGTGATGCTTGAAGTTGTAAACTACGATGTATGTGATGTTGATGCTAACAATAATGAATTTGGTGGTGGGACAGGAGGAATATGAGGTTTCACTCCTTCTAAACCCTGTAAATACAAGTTATTGGGCACTACAATAAGTAAAGTGGTCCTTGATGCTAAGCTTGAATTAGGACTCGTCATGTTACTACTCATAGAAAGTCCCATTTTTTGGGATGATCCATAACTTAACTGTGATTTTTGTGAATGTTTGGATTGTGTTAATTCCTAAGACAAAGTAATCTGTTGAAATAGAGAAAGGAGAATTGGTTGTACTTTATGAGGTATTGGTAACTACTGTGGAATTTGGTCACTTTGTGAAAGATTGTGTTGTAACTGATTCAATAACTCTGGAGCAGCTTAGGATTGTGACACTTGATATAAATGTGGTAGCTATTGAGTAATTTGTTGAACAGGTTGTGATTGAAATGAATATTGTTGAAAGGACTATGAAGAATTACCTTGGGAATAAATAGAAGGAAGTGGAACTTGTGATTGACCAAGCTTCATGAAATTAGTCTAATGTTGATGGTTTAGTTTTTGAAACTATTGATGTTGAAAGGGTGGTGAAAATGGAGGTAGAGATGGAAGAGTTTGCATAGAAGGCCATACAGATTGTGTGATAAGAGATAGAGAAGAAAGTCTTTTTTTATTGTTTCCTTTTTGAGAATGGAATGTTTCTTGATGATGGTGTCACAAGCAATAAGAATTCAAATCTTAGGGTATCAGAGCGAAGGGAAGATCCAACATTTGCCCGAGATTTTGGTACCATTCCTAATGGAATTTATGTACCTACTGGCCTAGAGTCATTCGCTGAACCCATAGGGTGACGAGTAGAATATGTTAAATTGAATGAAGATGCCAAGCTAGAACTTGAATTGTTGTTTCCAGGAACAAAAGCTTGAAGTTTTCTCAACCTTTGTTGTGAAGTTGGTCTATTATTTTGATGTTACTGGTTAGGAGGAGAACCCATTACAGGTTGATGTTCTAATTCAACTTTACTACTTTGCATAAAATATCATGTCTAAGTGGAAGTACCTTTGATATTTCGAGACACAATACCTAATTGCAAAAGAGAAGATGACTAGTGCTCTTCAGATTCCAACATTAAGAAAAATATTATTTTCAGACATCCTTTATCTTTACATGCTAAGTAAATCACTAAAACAGAAAGAATTATAAAATGAAATGGGGAATAATTTGTCATCGAACTAATTAGATAAAAAACGAGAGAAGGGCGAAAGGAATCCTACCCTTCTATGAGGTTGTCTCTCCTTCCCACTCATCATAATTCTATCCACATGAGACAAGGGTCCATGCACATTCCAATTACTATCAAGAAGAGAAGGCTTTAGACCCATTCTTCTCTCTCTCTCTCTCTCTCTCTCTCTCTCTCTCTCTCTTTCTCTCTCTCTCTCTCTCTCTCTCTCTCTCTCTCTCTCTCTCTCTCTCTCTCTCTCTCTCTCTCATCCTGGCCACTTCTTTAGGTCACCGGAAAATTAATCACCCCCTTCCATGATTTTCCAATATGGGGCTCATATCCTCCAACAAGTATTCTGATTCCTCAAAATTTCACCAGTTTCTAGACACAATTCTATTGTGTATTATATCAATTTCCTAAGGTGGTTGTACAAGTGAAAGTATTCCACGTGAAGATATCTATCCCCTGTAATTTCCATACGCCAAACTTGTATAGAAGTTCCAAGTTGAAGAGAGAGAGAGAGAGAGAGAGAGAGAGAGAGAGAGAGAGAGAGAGAGAGAGAGAGAGAGAGGGAGGGAGAGATCAACCATTATGTTTGACTCTGTTTTCAGTAAATATTTTGGACACATGTGCAGTTAACCTTTTCACTGATGTTAGGAAAGTTTCCACTTCATCACATTTCAACATAACCATGGGTAAGATACTTTGTAGCCTCATCAAATATAGTGGGATGTATGTGTTGTATTTCATAATTGATATATAATAAAGTCAGGGTTGATACATCCAATGTGTCCACTCTTAGCTCCTGTAACGAGAAATTATGTAATTTCAGTCATATAAATTAGAATAATTCCCTCCAAGTACCATATGAAGACATCCCAAGTAGTAGACATAATTCCATACCGCTAGCTCTTCATAATGCAATGCAACAAGATGCCTTGCAAAGCACCAATCAGTTTTCTCATTGACTTTATCACTAACCAAGTAAATCAAATAAAACCTACAAGTGTAAAAAATTAATTTTGTGGATTGGAAAATAAGAAAACCTCGTAAGGACTCCTACCATTGCCACAACAATGACTAAACTTTACCTGGAGAGAAATGTTGGAGGAATTTGGATATTGTCAATACATAAAGTTTATGATTGTAGTGTGAACCACTAGGGTTAGCACATGTTAACATAGATGTTCTTGCATTAAGGATTTCTATGATCCCAACCTTGGAAACCGACATGATATGTTGTTCCATCACCTTCCTCAAATAGTATAACACATTGAACAATGACAAAAAACTGTAGGAAATACAATAGAATGTGGGTAAGGCCGATAAAGAGAAACCCACCAAACGCACAATATTTAGTCAACTGATTTGAAGAGGGAAATCCCACCTCATGGAGCATGCTTAAATCATTATATGACATCTTATCAAAACAATTTATGTAAAAAATGCCTCTATCACTCAATACTAGTGCTACACTTTCCAATAACTATTAAATTCAAAAATTAATCAATAATCCATAATTTTAATAGATGTAACAGTTCCATTTTTTATTATTAAAATATTCAATGATGCAACATCATAGTCATTAAACATAAAATTTCACCAATTTTAGGATTCTTTGACACATAAGAAGTCAATAAAACTGTAGAAATTCCTCAACCACTCGTATAAATAACTCAAGGAGCATGTTATCACTCCACTAGATCTCCGAGGCTGAGAATAGACCAACAAAGGTAACCACAAACCAAACTTTTGCCAAGTAGCTAGCCCTACTAGGCAGGAGAGGTATCTCTCCACAATATCACAGTGAAATGGGCTAGATCAATGAAATTTTAGGCTAGGTATAGTAGCACTAGCATTTGGTTGAATGATTTTGAGTGTTGGATGGTGAATAGGCTAGGGAAGAACTAGGCCAGGGCAAAAAAGGACCAGAATTATAGAGATCTGATGGGGAAAGGTAGGTAAGAACTGTAGCAATTTCAGGTGCTTTGGTGAGTGTAAGAGACTACTATGGTTTCAAAATGAGCATGGAAATCATGAATTCTTTCAATCAGAAGAAAGTGAAACACAACTATGACAATTCCTCCAAAACAGAGCATCAAATAATGAATTTTTCTTATCTAAATTAGGAATCAATCACATTAAGAGATGGCATGAATATGGAAAATCACAATACATTAAAACATTTGTAAACATAAGAGGAAACAGTGCTAAACCACTTTACCAAAGGAATCCCACCAAACTAGCTGCAACTCAGTCTATTAGTTCCTACCAAAAGTCTGATTACACTAGTGTTCAATAATCAATTACACAACATCTAACCCTTGCAATGAGAAAGGAAATGGAATATATAGACCAAAAACTACTTCTCCCACTCTTAGGGCTCAAATCCCTAACTTGTGGAGCTAATCCCCAAAGTGCTCAACTAGAATCCTAATGACTAGGGAGGTTACCCAACTCATCCCTATCATTCATGAAACTGATTAACTTTGACCAAAATTACATATTTACTTGACGTATCTACCCCTATTAACTATTTATGACATAATTACATTTACATTTCACAATTCCATCAGCAAATTTTCTTGAAATCCATCAATCAACTGAGAAAACTGGAAAATTATGAAAAACTCAGTCAAATGTAAAAAGTGCAGTGTGCTTGGTGAAAAGCGCAGCATGGGCCTTCAAAACCACTTTTGAGTGACTTCCCCCAAGTTAAAATTGGGCCAAATATGCCTCATTTAAAATCTATTCCTGTCTATTTTTCAAAAATGTGCTCAAGTTCTAAAAATGGTTTAGTGAATCTCCATAAAAATGAAATCTCCCAAGACTGGTCCACAAGCGCATCGAGAGGCTAAAAAAGGAGGCAGAAAGGTGTTTTTTGAGTGGTTTTTGGCCATTTTCACCTATCAAAATCTCTATTTTTTTAGTGCCAGTAGTCAAAATTTGATGTGGACATCATTATGAATCCAAATCTGCAGATTCTTCTTCATTTGGAGGCCTCCACAAAAATTGCAGTGTGGGCCACGCTACGCTTTTTACAGGCTGATTATTCAAAAAGTTTGTCAAAATTTTAAAAAATGCCCAAAAAATTCAAAACTTTCCCAAAACTCTTCAAAATTGGTGGATGAAGTGTTGAAGAGGTGTCTCAAGCAATCAAGGAGGCATCAACAAATAACTCAAGTTTGTCCTCCTCCTTATTCTTGATTAGGGTTTTCTTGAGTTTATCCTTCAATTGCTTGATCCTAATGTTGCAAATCTTGTTTCTAGTGGTGTATCTATTAGCCATGTGTCTAAGCATTTCATTATCCTTCTTGGCCTTATGGAGGAGCTTCTCAAGGTGGATGTTCACTCTGTCAAGCTACACTTCTCTGTCATCAATGATTTCCTTTGCAATTCTTTCCTCAAAACTGAGTTCTTCTACCTCATGTTTCTCCTGCTTTAATGCTCTCTTAAGACCTCTTATTTTTGTTATTTTCTTGGTGGTTTGAGTCTCATCATGGTAAGAATCATCAAGTGTAATCACTGATTTACCTTTGGTTTCTTGCCTCTTGGCCTTCAACAACTCTAATTCCAAGAGTGTTTGTTTATCTTCATTTCAAGCTCATAATCTCTTTTTTTGCACCATGTAAGCCATCTTGTCAATATTCCTATACAAGTAGTATGGAAGGTTGAGAAATTTCACCCTAGTGAAATGCATGAGAAACCTAATGTGATAGTTGTATAATCTAGAGAATTTTCCCTCACAAGTGAAGTATTTCATGATGATTTTCATCATCAGGGAAAACCTGTTCAACAACTGACCAAAAGGAAATATGTTTTTGATGTTTTCTTTATAAGGTGCCTTTAGGTATGGTTCATATAGATGGGCATCCAAATCCTTAGTCGTCAACCATTTTTCACCAACATTGGCTATCCCTGTTACTGTTGCAATGATGTCAGTGGAAATGGTGAAGGTCACCCCTGCTAGAGTCACTTGGTTGTTTTGGAGGTTGCTGATGAAAATCCTGGTCAAAATAAGATATCTTTGGACTATTTGTACCATCTCACAAAATTCAAAGCAACCTACATGCTGTAAACATTTGATAGCTAAGGGTGATGACATTAATTCCCTAGTGTCTCATGGCTTTAATCTCAGAATTCTCCCTCCTTTGTTATATGTTTTCTTCTCCTCATATGTGGCATTTCTTTCCTCCTCCATGATGTTTCTTTCCTCCTCCATTATGTTCATTTTGTCTTGAAAACCCTAGGAAAGAAGGGGAAGGTAAAGGGAGTAGGATTTTAGGGTTAGAGGGTTGGGACGAGTGAGGGAGAAATTGAGGAAATTTGTAAAGGGGTTTGGGAACTTAGGGAAGTGATGGGGGTTTAAAATATTAAGGGAACAGGGTAGGAAATTTCTATTACAGGGAGGTATCTAGCTGATTAGGAAAGCACAACTAGGGTGCTAGGTTTTTAGGGAATAGGTCTTGGAAATGGTAAATGAGTTAATGGAATGGTAGTGGGGAGTGAGTTAGGTTGTAGGGAGGTAAATGGGGTTCAGGGGAAATTAATTAAGCTTGAAAACTATGAGCAAGGTCTACTGTCCCGCTTGTAGGTTTTAACCGTGAACAGAAATTATCTACACAAGAATCTTATAACAGAAAATAAACAATAGCGAGAGCATAAAACATAAAACAGATAAACACAGAGATTTTTCCCCTGGATCCCAAATCGGGACGACCGGCTTGATTTTTCATTATATTCCTTTTAGTGTTACAACACATATATATACATGCCGGAGCATACATAAACCCCAATCCATTAACCCTGGATTAGAACATAACCGTAGTTCCCTTGACCGGATCTACAAAAATACCAGGGGTCGAAAACCATCGAACCCCAAAACCATGTGCAAAACCATGCACAAAACCATGGACGCAGACTACCCAGCGGAAATTAAGGAACCAAAATTTTCGCCGGGGCGCTGCCTCGAACCCCGACAGGGGGGGCTACCGCCCCCCCTATGACCCCCCCGTTGCGCCCAGCGCAAAGGGGGGGCTATCGCCCCCCCTCTTACCCCCCCGCGCGTGCTTAGTCGTGGAAAGAATATAACACATACCCAACATTCTCCCACTTGTTGTTTTCTTTCCACAGGGGGTCACAAGAGAGCTTAGTCATTGGCCCAATTCTTCAACACCCATTGTTTCTCTACACCAAGAGAACTTCTGAGTGCTCACGGACTTTGTTAATGCATCTGCAACATTCTTCAAAGTGTCCACCTTTACCAGCAACACCCTTTTAGCCTCAACCATATCTCTAACAAAGTGATATTGAACATCAATGTGCTTTGTCTTTGAATGATAAGCAGGGTTCTTAGCCAAGAAAATTGCACTTTGGCTATCACAGTCTATCCTTATAGCTTGTTGTACCAACTCCATACTTGAACACAATCTCTGCAACCAAACTGCTTCCTTGCTTGCATGAGTGGCTGCTATGTATTCTGCCTCTGTAGTTGAAAGAGCCACTACAGACTGTCTTTTACTCATCCAACTGACTACGCCTCCAAATAAGCTAAACACATACCCACTTGTAGATCTTCTTTGGTCCAGATATCCAGCCCAGTCTACATCAACAAAACCACGAATGTCCAACATTCTTTCCAATCCTGGTCTTCCCTGGTAGCACAAGCCATAATCACTAGTGCCACGTAAATATCTGAAAACCCGCTTTACTGTTGTCCAATGCTCCTTCCCTAGGTTTGACATAAACCTGCTCAATACTCCCACTGCATGTGCAATGTCTAGTCTAGTATAGACCATTGCATACATCAAGCTACCCACTGCACTTGCATATGGAACACGGGACATATACTCCTCTTCTTCTTGTGTCTTGGGACACTGTTCAGCAGATAGCTTTACACATACAGGAATAGGAACCTTCACCGGTTTACTATCCTTCGTATTGAACCTCTGCAATATAGTCTCGACATACTTCCTCTGGTTTAACCAGAGCTTCCTCTTTGCCCGATCTCTCTTAATTTCCATGCCCAAAATATAATTTTCAGCACCCAGATCCTTCATGTCGAATTTGGAGAACAGTTGGGTCTTCAAATCTTGGATAATTTCTTTGTCATTTCCAATCAACAACATATCATCCACATACAAGACCAAATAAATAACATGGTCACCGATTAATTTAAAATAAACACAGTGATCCTCCTTGCTTCTGGTGAAGCCAAGTCCCCGTATATAGGTATCAAATTTCTGATACCACATCCTTGGTGAATGTTTTAACCCATACAGAGACTTCTTCAACCTGCATACCAGTTCTTTCTTACCCTTCACCATAAAGCCTTCAGGTTGCTTCATGTAGATCTCTTCTTCTAGATCCCCATGAAGAAATTCTATCTTCACATCCATCTGTTCTATCTCAAAATCAAATGCAGTAGCAACAGATAAAAGTAATCTAATAGAAGTAACTTTGGCAACAGGAAAAAAAATATCACCAAAATCAATTCCCGGCACCTGGGAATAACCTTTTGCTACCAACCGAGCTTTATATTTCTCCACCTTACCTTCTACATTCATCTTCTTCTTAAACACCCATTTGCTCCCAATGGGCTTCCTTCCAGCCGGCAACTCCACCAGATCCCATGCATCATTTTTGTGCAAGGATGCCATTTCATCAACCATGGCCTCCTTCCAGATTTTTCCATCCTTTGAATCTACTTCCTCCCTGACAGTTCTGGGTTCATCATCAGTTATAGTTAAGGCAAAACCTAAACAGAAAGCAGATGGACTATACCTTTCTGGTTGCCTTCTTTCCCGAACTGATCTTCTTAAAGCTGGAGTTTGTGGCTCTTCATCTTCTGAGTCTTCTTCTGTTGTAGATTCTGATTCATCCTCCTTTAGCTCAAACTCTATCTTCTCAGGTTCCTTTGGTAGGACTTCATGTTTAACAACATCTTTAACTTCTCTAAACACCACATCTCGGCTGTACACAACCTTCCTTGTTTCTGGGTTCCAAAGCTTGTAACCCTTTAAACCATCCTTATACCCAATAAAGATGCACCTTTCAGATTTATTATCCAACTTGGTCCTTTTCTCCTTTGGAACATGTACATATGTATCACATCCAAATACCCTTAGATGTGAAAGAGAAGGTTTCTTACCAGTCCATACCTCATGTGGGGTCTTATCCTCCAACACTGATGAAGGTGATCTGTTAACCAGATAGCATGCAGTCTCCACTGCCTCTTCCCAGAATTCTTGTCCTAAACCGGTACCACTGAACATGCTTCTTTCCTTTTCCATCAGTGTTCTGTTCATTCTTTCTGCAACTCCATTTTGTTGTGGTGTGTATGGAGTAGTCTTCTGTCGTGCTATACCACACTTCTTACAAAAATCTTCAAATTCCTTCTTGCAGAACTCCCCACCATTATCTGTCCTCAACGCCTTTATCTTCTTCTCTGTCTGGTTTTCCACCAGAGCCTTAAATTCTTTAAATTTGTCAAAGACTTCAGATTTCTTCCTCGAGAAATATATCCATGTATTCCTTGAGAAGTCATCTATCAATGAAACATAGTACACAGACTTTCCCAGTGATGGAACTGACACAGGTCCAAACACATCACTTTGCACAAGTTCTAATATCTTGTTTGCCCTCTTAGCACCAGAAGGAAAACTCACCCGATTCTGCTTCCCATATACACAATGTTCACAGAAATCGAAATCCAGAGAACAATTAGACATACCTTCTACCATACCATCTCTATGCAGTATCCGAAGGCCCTTCTCTCTAATATGTCCAAGCCTTTGATGCCATAGCATGGTCTTTTCTCCAGAGACAGCTAGGCTTTCCGTCCCACTTTCAGGAACCACAGAACTGTTACACCCATCAATAACAGTACTACCTTGTAGCTTGTACAGAGTTCCAGTCCGAACTCCTCGCATTAATACCAGTGCTCCCTGAACCATCTTGCAGGCATCTTTCTCGAACACTGTTTTTACACCTGCATCATCCATCTTGCTTACAGAAATCAGATTTTTGGCCAATGCAGGAATATGCAGAACACCAGGAAGTGTTCTAATCCTTCCACCTTGCAGCTTCAGCTTGACCTTTCCACGTCCGATGATTTTGGCCCTCCTATCATCCCCTAGGAAGACATCACCACCATCATATTTCTCATACTCGCAGAACCACTCCCTATGGGGAGTGAAGTGAAAGGATGCACCTGAGTCAATCAACCATGACTCATGATCTACATGTGTATTTGAAGAAGAAGCCAAGTACACATCCCCACCTTCATCCAAGGTGGTTTTTGCCTTTGCAGAAGGACCTTCATCAGATCCCTTTCCTTTCTCAGGAGCTTTAGATCTGCATTCCTTTTTGTAGTGCCCTTCCTTTCCGCATTTCCAACACACCTTTACAAACTTTCCAGGAGATTTAGATCTCCCTCTAGATTTAGATCTCCCACTCGAAACCTTATTCTTGTTTTTGTTCTGGGATCTTCCTCGTACAGATAAGGCATCTCCATTCTGACCCTCCATATTTCTCCGTCTCATTTCCTCCGACAGCAAGGCTGAGAAAATATCATCAAAATTCAAGGTAGTTGTATTGCTACCTATTGCAATAACTAGACTGTCCCACGAATCTGGTAGAGAACACAACAAACTGATGCACTTATCTTCATCTGAGATTTTAATATCAACATATGACATCTTACTTACCACAGTATTGAAGGCGTTTAGATGCTCTGTCACCGAGTCTCCATCCCTCATCCTCAGGTTATACAACTTTTTCCGTAGGAACAACTTATTCACCAGAGACTTAGATTGGTACAAAGTCCCAAGTTTTTCCCACAAATTCTTCGCCGTAGCTTCCCCAGATACATTCAACAATACTGAATCTGAGACACACAGCCGTATCGTGCTCTTAGCCTTCCGATCCGGCTTCTTCCAGTCTTCATTTGACATTCCCGTTGGCTTAGTACCCGGATCTACCGCGATCCACTGATCTTTATCCACCAGCAGATCCTCCATCTTGAGCTTCCATAACTCAAAACTCTGACCATTTAATTTCTCGATCTCTATCTTCCCGCTACTCGCCATCTTCTTTCACCACAAGAATTGATCCCGTAGATCTCCCACTGCACAGGGTCTACCACAGGGCCGAGCAGAAAACCCTCAACAACAAAGGTGTCCCCTTGAAGCCGAAACAGCTCCGATACCAAATGTAGGTTTTAACCCTGAACATAAATTATCTACACAAGAATCTTATAACAGAAAATAAACAATAGCGAGAGCATAAAACATAAAACAAATAAACACAGAGATTTTCCCCTGGATCCCAAATCGGGACGACCAGCTTGATTTTTCATTATATTCCTTTTAGTGTTACAACACATATATATACATGCCGGAGCATACATAAACCCCAATCCATTAACCCTAGATTAGAACATAACCGTAGTTCCCTTGACCGGATCTACAAAAATACCAGGGGCCGAAAACCATCGAACCCCAAAACCATGTGCAAAACCATGCACAAAACCATGGACGCAGACTACCCAGCGCGTGCTTAGTCGTGGAAAGAATATAACACATACCCAACACCGTTGGAGCTAAAAAAAATCTCTGAATGAAAGGGCATCCCTGAACTCCTGCCCATATGCTTGGTACTCAGCAAAATAGTCACCCATGTGACCAGGCTCTGGATCATGCTATACTCCTGCCCCTGTGTCTGCACCCAGAAGTTGGGCATAGTGGAACGTGTGCGTGCATGTGATGCATAGTGCAGAGTGGCATCCCGCTTCGAAAAATGATGGGATGTGCCCGACCCCTCGCCAACATGGAAACCCCTTGGGGTTTCACGCTGTCTAGCCTCCACAGCAGTGAATCTCTGACCCATCACCTTAATCTGTCTCGCCAGATCCTGCATTGATTTGAGGAGTGCCTCCCCAAACTGTTTTTCCTCACTATCATGTGCCATTGGCTTTTTCTGTTCTGCGTCCACCACCCTAGCACAGTCACCCTCTCCGTAGGTGTTCTTCAACCTACGCTCAATATCTCTGTACTTCCTACCTCTGTAGCAGATGTAGGGTTTCTCCCCCAGTGTCATAGACAACTAGCTCCACAGGCTGAGCCAGATCTATGCTCTGATACCACTGTAATATCCCATTTCAGGGATATCTCTAAAACACAAGCAAACTCCAACCAGAGATGGACTGGGAGGGCATTTACCAGATATTTCACCTCTGAAAAGAGGGTGAGATATGGAGGCTATCTGGCCCTTTCCAGACTCTGTCTAAGAGTATGGGGAAAACACACCAAGTGGTATAGTACTGGAATGCTCAAGGAGAAAAATAACTGTAGTGCAAGCATACAATAGCATATATATGTAGAACACAAACAGATACTCAAGAAATGAAAAGAGAATGTTGAGAAATATAAGTGAGTACAATAGGTAATCAGAGTGATGGCACCTAGACTTGCTCAAGGCAAGCGAAGAAATACTCTCAGAATGCTGAAGGAATGGCTGCTCTCTGATCTGCATCCTAGCTGTTGGAAAACTGTCGTGTAGCTGCTACTGCTGGAACAAGATGAGTATCTGCGGCTGCTCCCCTACTTGGAATAATCTGAAACTCTGGAATCAGAATTTACTCACCAAACCCAGAAAAACCCAGAGAGCATTTCTGGAATGACCAACCCCCGAAAATCACCCCCTTGAGGATCTACGCTATCCTCCAAGGCTTTGCGCTGAGGCTGAATGGAAACCACCAAAACACGGCCACAAACTCTGCCAAAATCCTCCCATAGGCAAGGGCTAGCCCCTTGCTCAATCTCCAAGCTCAAAACCTCCAAAAGAAACCCAATCCGGAGCTCCCCAGAAATGGACTGCGTCCTCCCTCTCGGGATTGTGTAGTCTATGGATGCACTACTCCTCCGCAAAAGCCAAACTCCAATCCTCCTGCAAAATACTGATGGGACAACCTCACCCGAGCAGGCACTCAAAGTCCCCCGGGGCTGAGGATGAGATCTCCAAACGGAGACACTTGGTGCTCTAAACAGTGCTGCAGACTAGCTAAACAACCAGCATGCTCAAGAAGTTGAAATGACCAGCTCAATATCATAAACATCGAATGACCAAAATGAGGAGGCTCTCCCTCTATATAGTGTTAGCCTCTCTCAAACCCTAAGGCTCACCTCCTTCAATGTAGCCTCCCTTTGCCACGTGCTCCATCTTGGCCTACACAGTCCCTCCATGTGGTCTACGTGGGCCCCCTCTTTACGTGGTCTCTTGGCCCCCTTGGCTCACTTAAGTTACAACGTTTTTCTACTAGGGAGTGTACCTTTTATTTTTTGAGTGAGTTATGTCCCCCTCTACTCACTTTTATTTATAATCTAACTACATAAGGAAAAATTGACCAAAATCGAATATTCCAGTTAGCCATTGCTAATTGGGAATATTACATTTATACTTCATTGTTCCTTCACCGAGTCCCTTCTTCTTTGATGATTGTAATAGAGATCAAGCCCATCACTTTTCTCTATCCGAAAGATATTTGAGTTGTTGTTGACTGTGATCTAATCCTTAAGTGCCACTTAATATGCCCTTCTTTGACTGCCACCTTAGCTCTGATACCATGTTGAGAATCTTGTAGGGCTGTAGTCTAATAAAATTCTCTTCATGCTAATATCTTGTGATCTTGTTTATGTATATTCTTCTTTAATCTTTCATCAAGTCAATTATCAAATTACTCAGTCAAATGTATAGAGACAGAATTATTTTTCACTTGTAACTGAATTTCTTGACAATTAGTTAACTAATCTATCTTCAGTTCACTTTTTATCTATCTTTAGTATCAACTAACTTATATAGCTCTTTGCAGACGCAATTTCAAAGGACCTTGGAACATATTATCAAATGGACAAAAGAAATTCGATGAAATTGAAAAATAGGTATAGTTTGTATATTTGATTATTCATCGCGATATGTGAAAAATGTATAAGTGGTAACTTTTTCTCAATTAAATTTATATGACTTGTAAATTGGTTATGTGTAGAACACTAAAAGAATATAGAGATGGGGTTGAGGAATTCTTAAAGTTTTCCGAGGAGAAATCAAGGAATAAGATGTCCACAAAATGTCCATGTAATAAATGTGGCATAGTGAAAGTACAAACATTTGATAAAGTACGAGAGCACTTGATTTGTGATGGTATAATCGAACAATATAGCATTTGGTATTTCCATGGAGAGAGAATTCTCATTCAGGTATCTTGAAATTTTTTTGAATTGATCTGGTTTCACTCTTCTATGTTTTACAATAAAGATATCACTTATTTTTATATGTGCAAACTTCAATTTTTTTTTCTTTGTCTCCTTTAGATTCCATCTATTATTGGCAAGGACAGGCAACATTCTAAAAATGAGCCACATGAAGTTCTCAAGCATATTTCATCTCAACTGGTAAGCCATTTCATATTAGTCAAGGGTCCTAGTTGACTAGGTTGACCAAATGCTATTGATTCTAATTTTCATAAAAACCATAAAATTATTAACATAAATTTTGATTTTCTTATTAATAGGGTTATGAACATGTTGTGGAACATGATTATGATAATCAAGGTGATGAGCATGAAACATTGTTTAGGAACGATAGTGAACCTCTAATTGATGATGATGATGATGATGCAACCATTGTCGGTGATCAAATGATTGAAATAGTGAATGATGCCAATCGATGTCTTAATCAAAACATCAATGAGAGTTGTGATAATGAGGGGTTGGCGTCAACAAATGTACTAAATGAAGTTAATGAATATAAGAAGCTTATCGAAGATGCCAAGAGGCCATTGTACCTAGGTTGTGTTGACTTCACAAAACTGTCAGCCACTGTAGAATTCTACAATCTGAAAGTGAAGAGTGGATGGTCTGATACAAGTTTTGACCAAATGTTAAAATTGCAAAAAAAGGTGCTTCCTAAAGATAACACATTTCCAGATTTTGCATATGCTGCAAAAAAGCTGATAAAATCATTGGGGTTAAACTATGATATGATACACGCATGTCCAAATGATTGCATTTTATATCGAGGAAGTTATGAAAGTAAAGATCAATGCCCAACATGTGGAAAATCGCGATGGAAGGTGGATGCTCAATCTCAAAAGGTGCGGAAAGGTGTTCCAGCCAAGGTGTTAAGATATTTTCCCATAGCACCAAGGCTAAAAAGAATGTATAGGTATGATCTTGAACACTATAACTTTATTCAAGTTTTCCCCTTCTTGTATTATCTTTACCATTTGTCATAGTGTTATTATATGATAATACTTCATATAAATGATTTTTTTTATTTTTATTTTTTCATTATACCTCTACAGATATGTCACAAAAAATGAGGTGGCATCATGAGAATGCAAGCAATGATGGTCAAATGGTCAAATGGCCTAGTTTTTCTAGCGAACCTCGCAATGTACGACTTGCAATGGCAGTAGATGGATTTAATCCTTTTGGAGACTTGAGCAGCACATACAGTGTTTGGCCTGTAGTGTTAGTTACATACAACCTTCCACCATGGTTGTGCACAAAAAGGAATTTTTGTATGCTAACATTGTTAATACCTTGTCCCAAGCAACTAGGAAATGACATTGATGTGTATTTGGAACCCTTGGTAGATGAACTAAAGGAATTATGGGACCAAGGGGTATGGACATATGATGCTTATAGTAAGACATCATTTAACATGAAGGAAATTCTTATGTGGGTGATCCATGATTTTCCTGCTTATGGGAATATGGCTGGTTGCACAACAAAAGGCTATAATGCATGTCCCATGTGTGGGAGGAATACAAAATCAGAGTACCTCAGTTATAGCAGGAAATGTGTCTACATGGGACATAGGAGATTTCTTCCTCAACGTCATAAGTTTTTCTCACAAAAGGCGCCGTTTAATGGGAAGGAGGAGCATCATTATGCCCCTCCAATTGTAAAAGTGTCAGATATTTTTAAGGAAACAAAGGGAAAGGAAGCAATATGGGGGAAGATTGAATCAAATAAAAGGAAAAGAAACAGTAAAACAGGTGAAAAAACTGATGTTGTGGTGTGGAAGAAACAATCAATTCTATTCAATCTACCATATTGGGAGGTATGTAGACCCATGATCAACCATGCCTAATTATTGGACACAAATTGCTTAGTTGACCTCATTGTGATTAGATGTCTTGGTTGAATTGACTGTTTATCTTTTTGTCCATATTAAATATTGTTCTGATATTCTTGATGTGTTGGAATGAAGAAACTCCTAATATGCCACAATTTAGATGTAATGCATGTGGAGAAGAATGTGTGTGAAAGCATTTTTGGAACCCTTCTGGATATAAAAGGGAAGTCCAAAGATGGGAAAAAATCACGTGATGACTTGCAAAAATTGGGCTTGAGGAAATCACTATGGCCAAAAGTTAAAGGATAGAAAATATTCCTTCCACCTGCACCACATACTCTTTCAAAGAAAGAGAAACAGACCCTATGTCATGTTATTTTCATGTTAAAGGTGCCAGACAGTTACAGCTCTAATCCAAAAAATCATATATCTATGGAAGAGCTTAAGTTCCATGGTATGAAAGCACATGATTGCCATGTTCTAATGCAACAACTCCTCCCAGTGGCTTTGCGTCATGTGTTACCAATTGTTGTCCGAAAGACGCTTTGCAAGCTTTGTTACTTTTATAGGCAAATCTATGCAAAATCAGTTTCAGTAGAGAGTCATGATAAGATGGAAAATGACATTGTGGAGACATTGTGCTTTCTTCAAAAGTACTTCACTCCTTCATTCTTTGATATAATGTTGCATTTGAATGTACATTTGGTACGTGAGCTTCGATATTGTGGCCCAGTTGCATATAGATGGATGTACCCCTTTGAGAGGTACATGAAACTTTACTTTTTATCAAGCACACCAAATATTTTTTTGAAAGATTTTGACATTACTTAATTTTTTTGTTTGTTAATTTTGTAGGAACATGAAAGTATTTAAGAGTTATGTTAAGAACAAAAATAGGCCTGAAGGATGCATTGCTGAAAGCTATACTGTGGAGGAATCAATAAAGTTTTTTGGAGGATACTTGAAAGGTATGGAAGCTATTGGATCCACACATGGTCGAAACGAAGTGTGGTATGAGGAAGTTGAAGAAGTTATCCTTAATGGAAAGCCATTATCTGCTCCAATTCCTTCAGAATTGGATGGCATTAGTTGGGAACAAGCCCATAGGTGGGTTCTATTTCACACAAACGAAGTTGATCCATGGATAGAGTAAGTTACATATTTGGGATAGAGTAAGTTAGGTCAAGTAAGTTAAGGTTTAAGATATTTGACCTTTAATTTTTTTTTATTCATATTTAATCAAAACACATTAACCACCATATCTATTGTCCATAATTTTTGAATTAGGATGCACAAAATGGAGATTTCCAACTCAATTACCCAAATGAAAAAAGATGAAGCTCTATTGCAGAAACTCCACACCCATAAATTTACTAGCTGGTTAAAACAATAGGTAAGTACATTATTTATATTATAAGTGTACTTAAAAATCATTACATGGGAATATTATCATGCAAGAAATTAAACATTTTTTTTAGAGGTTGAATGTATGAATTCTAACTACATTTAAAAATCTAAAACCATACAGGTGGAGGGAGATGGAAATGTGTCTGATACACTTAAATGGCTAGCGCGTGGTCCCAGGAAATTCGTGAATAAGTACAAGGGATACCTAACCAATGGTTATAGATTCCATACAAAAAGGATGGAGAATGAGAGAACTACCCAAAATAGTGGCGTGTGTATGGAAGCTCAAACAATGATGAGGTCAAGTTCCAAAGATGCAAACCCTATACTTCAAACCACAACATTTTATGGAGTGATAGAAGAAATAATTACATTGGACTATTTTTGTATGGAGTACACATTGTTCAAATGTAATTGGATTGATGTATACAATAAGAGAGGGATCAAAACTGATGATTTGGGTTTTACAATGGTGAATATGAAGAAATTTTTAAGCCAAAATCATTGGCAAGATGATCCATTTATTCTAGCATCGCAAGCTAAACAAGTATTCTATGTACAAGATCTAGTTGAGACTGACTGGTATGTAGTGTTAACATGTCCTCCAAAAGGATTGAGAAATAATGCATCATATGAACCCAAGTATGCAGATTTGTCACATGTTGTGGACTTTCAAGAAACAAAATGTGTAAGTGAAGAAGATATAGCTGATGTCGATGTCAACGTTGACGTGAACGTGGATTATGTCCGTTTAGATTGTGAAGGAATATGGTTGAACCTTAAGAAATAACACATATTGATTTTTCTATTTTGTTTCGAGAACTCCAAAATTGATATTTGGTTATGAAGAGAGATTCCTTTGTTTCTTATCTATAAAATGTTTTAGGCCCATTTAGTAGATATATTTTTAGTCCCTGCCAATGATAGTGACTATTGTTTTCGGATTGCACCATTAATCTTGTCCATACAAAAAATTGAACACATAAAAATTTGATATGTGCAAAGTTTATGCAATTTTTATATTTTTAAAGATTAAAATGAGAATTTTCTATAATATTATTGGATCATAGCCCTAGAAATTACTCATTTAAAAGAACCCAGAAAATACAAATTTATTGGGCACATGCCATTTTTTAGCCTTCTTCTGCGACTGTTGGTTTCAAAACGAACTATTCAGTTGTGGGTTGCAAAACAAACTATGAAGATAGAGGAGTGCAATTATTGGGAGGGAAAAAAAGGAGCATAAAGAATCTGATCATATTACTGGACGGTCAATTGGAGGATTCCTTAGCTTAAGCACAGTTAAGCTAATCATTCTGCATTTTCCTCCATGCAGGTCAGCAAAAACCAAGATGAACATTTACAAAAACGTAAGTGCCATTCTCACATCTCAGTTTCTTTGCCAACAGTGTTGTAGGATAATATCTACCTTTAATCTTAATATTTCTTGTTTTATTTCCTAAAGGTTCTAGCTTTAAGAGACTGTATAAGCTAATAATTCTGCATTTTCCTCCTAGTCCTTGAGATAATACTAACTGGTATTCCATATCTAGTCTTGGTGTTTACTGGTGCTTTAAAATATTACATTGACATTCTGATATACTGGGGATTTACAATTGTAATTCAGATCTTCTTGTGCTTATTTATGTATTGTCCATCCGTGCAGTTATTTTTTTTCTCCAACTGATAAATTTCTTCTTCCAACAGTTAAAAAAAAAATGTCTGTAAACTTTCCATTCAAGTATAATTGTTTATTTCCTTGGAAACTATGTAGGTGCTTGATAAGGATGGTGACTTTCTTTAAAAATGTAACCTGGAAAGTGGTGCAAGCTGGTCAGTGGAATTGGGTCGTCAAACTATGAGGTGCCCTATCATAGTGGAGAACATGAGTCAGCCCCAAGAATCGCTTATAGAGGTCAGTTAAATTGTTAGATTAACAGGGTTTTTATATGCACTCAATAATTCAATTTTGTTATTTTGAGAAATGGTTTAAAGTTGTCATGCTATCTTCTGTTGGTTTTCACCAATTTTGTAGATGCTTTGTGAGGAGCGGGGGCTATTCATTGAAATGGATGACATCATTTGAGGCTTGTGGTTTATGATTTTAAAGGGAGTCATGGAAGCTCACAGTGACAAGATCTGGGATCGCTTTGTTGTTGAGGTAATGCCATGGTTGCAAAGACCTTTCATTCCATGTAAAGCTTCCTCTTTTGTTTGTGTTTGGTTGCTTGAACAGACCATAAACTTCAAGAATTGGCATTGTGATTTATAATGAGAACAGGGTGTGCAATTTATTTGAAGGCTACGTGTGTTTCTAGAGACCAAACAAATTGCATGGTTGATGCTTAATAACTATCACTTGGAGATTTTTCTTGGGAATTTGATTGTGTAGGGTTGTAGACCATAATATATTCTAGCTATAAACCTCTATATTACACCATATGTGCTCTATGTTCTGGCATTTAAAATTTTGAAGGCACCATAGCCTAATTTGTCATGTTGTGAAATTTGGCAGTTTCACAATAATTTTGCACAGTAGTGGCTTCCTGGATTGGAAGTGAAACTATAACGATGTAAAAATATCAATAATGTTCTAATAACTGCACAAAAATTTGAAAATCACAATTTTTATCTTTAGTGAGCCCTGGACATGCATGCTATTAAAGACTACTTGCACTTAGCAAGAAACGGGTAAATCAGTGAAACTGTTTTGGTAGACTTAGTACTCTCACTTGAATTTGTACATTAGAATTATGGAACTGTAGGAATATGCACAGGGAGAAGTATTGTAGCACTGTATTTTATGAATTTTCCATAGGTACACCGTACATCTGTAGGAGGCTGTGTGAAATCAGGTCAGGCTGTAAGTTGTAACACAGATTTGAACCTGAGAAATGCAAATTTGCCACTGTAAGCATTGGTTGCTGGGTCTAGTCAGGTTTAAGATATTCTAAAAAGTCTAATTAAGGGCAAACTGAAAGGAAAATGTTCATTGCATGACGACATTCTGGAAATTTGAGAATGAGATCCACTTGATCTTTAAGACAAATTGAAAGTGTTAGGGGGATAAAAGGAAAACAACGGAGATAATAAAGGAAAATTAATGATGTACATAATTCTCACATCAAGCTCTCCTGCTTTTGACTAGGACAATGAAATGGAATCACTTTTCAAAACTGGAACGCTAAAATGCAGCTAATTGGGTCCTTTCCATGGTCAACCTTTGCCCCACAAAAATGCTCTGTTTAAAATGTTTTACTTAGAAACATTAAACAATTTTGTTTTCGGCCAGGAACTGTCCGTTGTTACCATGGATTAAGACTGTTGGGAAGTTAAATTATTTGGCACTACTGTATGCTATTACTGTAATCTAAAATTAAGGACAAGAATAGAACATCGTCATTATTTTCAACGATTAAATTTAAAATCCCTTTTCGTTCCCAATAATATCTTTAAGTTTCTGAGGATAGGTGGCTTCTGGTGTAAGCTGCACTGATTTCTCAATATTTTCAGGTTCCTCTACCAATGGATAAGTCTTGTCAATATCTCCATTCTCTGCTGCCATGCCCGTTTTGGCTATCTTCATAATGTGTCTACAATCATCAATTCACTTTCCCACACATTCAATATTAATTCATTAGATTGTTGTTTAAGATGAGGCTTCTAATCTGTGTCAATCTGTGAAGTGCCCAATAAAATAAGAATGAGAAATGCTTTCCCTCATTTTACATTTAGACTTGATTATGAAACTAAAGACATTGCAGAACTTAAATTCATTTCCCAACAGAGTTCTATGATACACATTAGCTATTTACTGATAAAATTATGAAGACTTGTAATAGCTCACCTTTTGGAAAGGGAAAGGTCCTATTGAAGTAGACATATTTTTAGCAATGTTCCACCAAGTCCCCTGGAGATGGGAGCGAGGGGGCGAGGGAGCGCGGGAGCGGCCTATACAAAAGCTCCCTACTGATTTTTAGGAAACATGGGGGGACGTCGGGGTCATAAAATTAAAAAATTATAAAAAATAAAAATATATATTAATATTATAATATTAATATATTATAATATTAATATATTATTATATTGTATATGATATATCATTGAATCAATAATATAATATTATTTTTCATTTTCGCAAGGAATGTATATAAATATATAGGACTATGAAAAAAATTATTATGTTGTTATAATATGCCATATTCAACTTGTGTTATGCAATAGATACCCAGTAGAGAACTACCAAAAAGTCAATCTGCAAAATTGCTAGCCAATTTTTTTTTTTCTGTATGGGCTCATTTTGTACCATTCTTATTATTTTCATTATTTAAAGTTGATGTCCAACGTTGGCAACCTGCCTAATGAATCGAAATTTGAAAATATAATTTACATTCTATTATCTCTTCATCGATCTCCCAATTCAAGAAAGTTACAGGACTATAGGAGAGATGGGATAGAACTAGATGAACTGGTTTAATTATAGAGACTGCATTTTTCCAAAGGAACTTGGCATTAAAACAACACTTCAAATCCCTTTTATGTGGAATGGTGCCTATATAGTATATATACTTGGTCTCTATTTTATCAATGTATGAATAGATAGAAGAATGGAAACAAAATGTAACACCTTCCTTTGGCAAATTAGCTCTATGAAAAAGAAAATTAAATCAGGAACATCAAGATTGTTAAATGTTTTAGTTGTCAGAACACTAAAATATTCAATGAGCAATCTAGGAGATTGTCTTGATTGTTGCAGGTTCTTTAGGCAATACTTCCTCCTCTTTTTGATACATCAGATGTCGTTGGCACTTTTTAAATTCATAGCCTCATTGGGTCGAAACATGATTGCCTCACAAACATTTGGATCATTCACTTTGCTCATTGTGTTTGTTCTTGGAAGGTTTGTGGTATCAAGAGGTATTTGACATTATAGTATATGCAAAGATAGTTATTTACTCCAAAGAAATATACTTTATACTAATATTGAGCTTTTCAACTAGAACTCGGGTTACAAAATTGAAAAATGGTTCCTTTTATTCATGTTTCTAGAACAGAGAACATACCTAGCTGGTGGATTTGGGCATATTGGTGCTCACTGATGTCCTATGGCCAAAACACCAGAGTGGTGAATGGATTTCTAGCTCCTAGATGGGAGAAAGTATGTGTTATCATGTACTGATAGAGTGTCCTATAATCATAATCCCAGGAAAGAAATATTGAATATTTCATTTCCTCTAAATATTTCATCTTTGTGCATCCTGTCAGTAACAGCTCCATTGAAACACTTGGACGTGCTATCCTAGAATCTCATGGATTATTTGCTGAAGTTAAATTTTATTGGACTGGAATTGGAGAATTGATTGGGTTCTGTGCACTTTTCAACATTCTGTACACTGTTGCTTTAGCATGCCTCAACCATAAGTATGACATTCCACTATAAGGTTTGGTTTCCGCTACTATTTCTCTCACCTAAAATTATCTCAAGAGTGAGATATAATAAATTCTCCTCCAATTACAGCTTTAGTGAAATCACAGGCCATTATATCTGAAGAGGTTATTGGAGAGAAGCAAGCAAACGGAGCTAGAGAAAGAAACCAATAAAAAAAACATCGTTCTGTTCAACTGACATCACAATGAAGGTCTAGTGGTAAGTCGAGCTCTCCAGAAATACTTTAGTAGTTCCCAATATTCAATCTACTACTCACAGATTAAAGTACAATGTAAATGGATATGGTGCTAATTGTAACTGATTAAAATATTTGATAGAGAATTAAATGAGAATATCTATTGCCCCAGTCGTCCCCTCACACCCCCTTCACGCCCCCTCCCGTCCCCTCACGCCCCCTCGACCCCTCTAGATGGGGAAACGTCCCCCTTGACGTCCCCTTCTAATTTTCGAAAATTGGGAGCGTCAGGAAACGTCCCCTAGAAGTCCCCAAGACCCCGAATCGCGGGGGGGCGAGGATTCTAGACCCCTGGGGGGGGGGGGGGACGAGTCCCCTTGTAACACTGATTTTTAGTCTCTGAGTTTTTCACTGCATCACATTCATTCAAATTATCAATGACAGATTACGAAACTAAAGACATTGTAGAGCTAAAATTCATGTTCCAACAGAGTTCTACTATGCTTGGGTGTTATATATTTAGTGATCAAATAATTAAGACTTGTAATAGCTCACCTTGTGGAAAGGTAAAGGTTCTATTGAAGTATAAACTTTTTTAGTCTCTGATTTTTTCAATGCATCACTTTCACTCAAATTAGCAATGAAAGATTTGTCAAACTTCTTAGAATCTGTCAATAATGAAACATTCAGATCCTGGACATTTTCAAGAGTAAAAATATCAGTGCCAAGTGATTTCCTAATTTGTGATCCACTATTATGATAGTGAGTGGCTTGTTCACATGCCTTTTCAACTTGTAAGTTGGCAAGAAGAAAAACATGCAGTGTCTGTGTTGCCACTTCCTCATAACATGGGTAATTAGAAGTACATGTTATTACACGGAATGCACTTCCAACAGACAAATGTTTTTAAAGTGATGTTTTTCATTTGTGTGGAGAAGAATGGCCACCTTCTTTTAATTCACGTGCTTGTACTGTAGATAATGCTTTTTTTGGTGCACAATTAGCTTTACTTGGCTCAGTAATGTCTTTATTGTATAATATAGCACTCACTGAAGTTGTCTTGAGGGAAACAATGTAGCCTTGAAATATCCTCTGGTTCTTGAACTTCAGAGGCCATAAATCGAGTTGTTACAATTCCCATGTAATTTATCTCAGCTTTCTCCATATAAGAAGCTAGTTTATGGTTACATGTATGTGCCATATTTTCACTAGTCCATGGTAACATAGAAGACTCCTCTTCTCTCTGACTCAAGGTTTTTGATGACAACTTTGTAACACTTACCTGGGCATACTTAGGAGTTTTTTTTTTTTTCCAAACACACTCATTATCGTTCACCATTTCCACATATCTGACTACAAACTCCTCTTCCATGACATTTTTATAAACAGATCTTGAATCTTTCAACAACTAATTATTTTCATTGTGCCTGTTAACTAGAATTTTGGTCAGAGATTTTCATTTGGTAAGCACATGAGCAGTCTAAATTGAGAGTTTAGAAGCATTTGCACAGATTCTGGAGTTGTTGCTTCTGACCATACAATTAAAGGTCTCAAATTGCTTGATTTATATGTATTTGCACCCATTTAAAGGTCTCAAATTGCTTGATTTAAAGGTCTCCTCCTAATATGATGTACTATTTTGAATATTCTATTCTTTGCATATCAAACATTATAAAGCCTCTTGCACATTGTTCTCATCTCTTTTATTTGAACATAATTCCGATAATCATTGCATTCATGAAGAAAGGATATATTCATGTGAAACCCTATCCAGCTGCTTCTCTTGGCTAATGCCATCACCTACATCCCATAGAGAATCTGGCAATTGAATGTCGACTTGACCAAAGGCATTGCTTACTTCCTGCTGAGATTGAACAAGAGAATCAAAATCTCTCCTTCCAAGGGTCATTACTCTGTGCTTTGAACTTGAAGTTTGCCTCTTTTCCCTTCTCCTCTATCCCGAGACTCCAAAAACTTGCTATAGCCCATCCTTTCTATCTCCTCTGCCCACTGAAATTTCAAAAGCACTTCATCCTCGCCCTTATATGCTCCTTCAATTTGAAATCCAAAATCATCATTTCCACTATTCTTGTTTTCCGTATTTACTTCTGTTGAATCTGTATTTTGTGTTAGGTTATGAGTATATTGTTTTAAATTATTCACTTCAGAACAGAGACCAATCATAAGAATATTCTTATTTTGTGCAGGCCTGCAATCCATGACTGAGGACGAATTGACAGCAAACAATAAACCACATTTCTCAGAGGCATTCAACAAAATTGGAAGATCTTTGGTGTTTTTTCTAAATTCACCCGACTGTTCAGATGCTGGCTGATTCTTCTTACCTGTATTTTCAAACCCATCTCCCAAAATATATAGCCATCTAGAAGGTAATGACTCTTTGAGCCCTTTGAAAATACACCACATAATAATTTCTGCCCAATTGTTTGAGCTTCTTATTAACTCACCAATGTCTGGTCCAAACAAGTTTCCTTCAAGGATCAAATTAATTTCCTCTTTTCAAATAGAGTTTAGAAGCATTTGCACAGATTCTGGAGTTGTTGCTTCTGACCATACATTTAAAGGTCTCAAATTGCTTGATTTAAATGTCTCCTCCTCATATGATGTGTACTATTTTGAATATTCTATTCTTTGCATATCAAACATTATAAAGCCTCTTGCACATTGTTCTCATCTCTTTTATTTGAACATAATTCCGATAATCATTGCATTCATGAAGAAAGGATATATTCATGTGAAACCCTGTCCAGCTGCTTCTCTTGGCTAATGTCATCACCTACATCCCATAGAGAATCCGACAATTGAATGTCGACTTGACCAAAGGCATTGCTTACCTCCTGCTGAGATTGAACAAGAGAATCAAAATCTCTCCTTCCAGGGGCCATTACTCTGTGCTTTGAACTTGAAGTTTGCCTCTTTTCCCTTCTCTTCTATCCCAAGACTCAAAAAACTTGCTGCAGCCCATCCTTTCTGTCTCCTCTGCCGACTGAAATTTTAAAAGCACTTCATCCTCGCCCTTATATGCTCCTTCAGTTTGAAATCCAAAATCATCATTTCCACTATTCTTGTTTTCCGTATTTACTTCTGTTGAATATGTATTTTGTGCTAGGTTATGAGTATATTTTTTTAAATTATTCACTTCAGAACAAAGACCAATCATAAGAATATTCTTATTTTTTGCAGGCCTGCAATCCATAGACTTGAATATTAAGAGATTTTGGTGTAAGGATTAAAAATTAGCCCGTAAGGCTTCTCAGTTATTCATTTATTTTATCTAATATAACATTTACTATTAAATTAGAACCACTCGGCACAAATACGTCATAGATCAAGATCATACTTTGTAGAGTGTCGTAGAATAAAAATAGGAGAAAGGACACTGAGTTCTTTCAGTTTTCCTGGTTCTTATTCCTTTGGTGTATCTTTGCACCTTTAGGGGCAATTGCAAGTTTAAAGTCTAATTCTTTAAAGGGTGCTAGCTCAATGGAAGAGCACCTACTTTACAAGCAAGAGGTTGGTGGTTCGATTCCACCGTGCCCTGATATTCATATATAGGGAATGACGAAGATCAATTTTTGGTGACAGATGCTCTTTTGACCATCACCAATGAGCTTATGGTGACATTTTTCGACCCTCACCAAAATATGAAATGGTGACAGTCAACGAACGCCACCATATATACGCATCAATAGTGATGACCATTAAAGATCTGTCACCATAAATCATTGTTGTTTATATGAAATGGTGAGGGTCACTGTTTGTCATTATAGTCATTATTCGTGACGGACCTTGATGTCACCAATGCGTTTATGGTGATGGTCAATGAACGTCGCTATATATATGCACCAATAGTGACGGCCATGAAAGGTCCATCACAAAAAATCATTGCTGTTCATATGAAATGGTGACGGTCACTATCCGTCATTATAATTAATATTCGTGACGGACCTTGACTGTCACTACAGCACATAATTTCGGCGACGCCACCTTTGGTGACGTTCAGTTTTTTGGTGACGGAGGCTATTATCCATCACCATTGCTCATATGAAATGGTGACGGTCAATATCCGTCACTATAAATCATTATTGGTGATGGACCTTGAATGTCACCACAACACCTATACTTTCGGCGACGCCACCTTTGGTGACGTTCAATTTTTTGGTGATGGAGGCTATTGTCCGTCACCATTTCTCATATGAAATGGTGACGGTCACTATCCATCACTATAAATCATTATTGGTGACGGACTTTGAATGTCACCACAACACCTATACTTTCGGCGACGCCACCTTTGGTGACGTTCAGTTTTTGGTGACGAAGGCTCTTTTGACCCTCACTAATGAGCTTATGGTGACCATTTTCGCCCCTCACCAATGTCATTTTTTCTTGTAGTGTATATTTATTATTAAAATAAATTTTCTAGAAAATTACATGAGAAATTTTAAATTTCTCAAAAAAATTATTTTAATATAATATGAATCAGAATTTTCACTCTCAAATATATACTTGTTTAAATCCAACTAAATTTTCCATGCCAGTTATTTTATGTCATCCAAAACTATGCAATTAAGACGGCTTAATATTAAATTATAATTATCATTGACCAACGAATGGGTCAAGATTACGATTTGCGGACAAGACAAGCGGCGTGCCTTTTTTCATGGTGAGCGGTAAGCAATGGCATCACTCCTTTGTGTGGCCAATTTCATAATATTTTTAAAATCCTTGGCATGATTATTTGATTACAGAGTTATTTACGTACCAAAAAATAATTTGAAGGGCAATTTTTTTTGAATTTGGTAAAAAAAATTAGAAAGTTAAAATATTTGAATAGTTTTTTTAAATAATAAAAATGAAATTAGTAAAATTAAATATTTTCAGACATTCAAAATCTTAAATTTTTTTTAAATATATAATTACTTCCCTCATGTGGAAGTTAGACAAATAGTTAGGTGAATTAGTTGAGTTGAGTTATAGATAGATTTGGTGAGTGAGTTAGAGAGTGAGTTAAGCGAGTTGATCAAGTTCAGTTATGTAAGAGAGTGTGTGCATGTCATTTAGGTTAAATACCCATCACCAGGTTCATTGTATTCAGTTTTTGTAATTCAGAGTGACTTAGATTAATTGAAGAGCAACAACTCATTATTTCGTGTGTGGAATATTTGTGTTAATTGTGTGATTGAATCCTCTAGCTATCCAACAGATTGGTATCAGAGCTGAGGAAGGATCAGAAGATCCGTGAGCGAGCAAAGTCAGTGAAGAAGACTAATAGCAAAAGGCCGTAATTTTTTTTTTTACACAAAAAAAAAATTACCCGTAGAGGTCCGCACGTTTGCAATGCAGCACCTGCGGAGTCTGCAACCTCTCCTTGGAAAAACTGCGGAGATTTCGTGTCCCTATGATTTTTCAAAGCAGGTTTAGTCCGTGGTTTATTGGTGTCAGAGGGTGCGGAAACGTGTTTTTTGTTTACCAGCGGACAGCATGAGCGATTCAACGCAGAATAAGGTCACGTATGTTGGTTTTTCAAAGGAGTACGTATATTTTTTTTACAAGGAGCATTAAAGTCTCAATTGCATAAATCCCATGAGTTATATTTTTGATTTATTAAATCAACCAAAGATTTCAAAGGTGTTGTTGGAATTGTTAAAAGGGAGTTTATCTCAATATAAAAAAGGAGAAAGTATATTTATAATATTTTTTTTAAAAGTTGTTTTTTATTTTTTTTATTTTTTTTATTTTTATTTTTAAATATAAGTTTTTAAGAGAGAAAGTTATTATAAAAGGTTTTATATATATATATATAAATTTCTTTTATAAAAACAAGAATTTATTATATAAAGAAAAATATAAGGGATTTTTTTTAAGGAGTTTTGCAAAGCTCTCATTAAAAAAAAAGAGAAATTTAGGGCTTTTTATCAGAGAAGAAGATTGATTTTTTTTTAGGCAAGATGGCCACATCAAATTTTCATCCACAACTTCCATCTTTCACTGGGAAAGATTACGATGTGTGGGCTATTAAAATGGAGACTATGCTAAAAGCACATGATGTATGGGATCATGTCAAGTTTGGGTTTGCATAACCTCAAGATGATGCAAAAGAACAAGCCCTCAGTAATGCAGAGAGGGAACAATGGAAGAAAGATAAGCGAAAGAATGCACAAGCATTACTTCTTATTCAGCAGGGAGTGGACCGAGCAGTGTTCCAGAAGATCATGATAACCTCGTCAGCAAAGGAGGCATGGGAAACTTTGGTGACAAGCTATCAAGGTATGGCCTGATGCAGGAGCATCGGAATTAGCCAGCAATGTGGTGATTTGTCCACATGTTGCGGCTAGACAGAGTGAATTTCATTGACTATTTGGTCAAATTCGGTTTTACCGAGAGGGATAGACTTCACAAATAGTTTGTTATTGAAATAAATGTGACTGTTTTATTTAAGATTTAGTGATAAGATTTGTTAAATAGGTGTAACCGAGAGTGAGAAGATAGAAGATTTTGTTGTTAGGATCTTTAGGGAAATTAGGAGATTCTATTAGATATTATTAGAAGTAATGTGAGGAAAATGCTATGAGCGAGAAAGAGTGAGTGTGAGGTTTTGTGTGGAGAAAAAGCTCAGATTTTGCGATATTGTGACAGTGTGTATTAGAGTTTTTGATTCTGGGATAATTTGGCAAAAGCGAGGTTCTGTTTTGTTCTTTTTTTCTGAGTATTATGAACGCAATTATATTATGTGCAAATCGAATGACAAATGGTGGGAATTTGAGTATTGATGTATGTGTAGTTGATTAAATGATGTGCGAACTATGTGTTTTAATTTCAATTATGAGAAACATGTGTTTAAAGCAAGTCTGGCGCTGTTAACAATTGTGAACTGAAGAAGTTTTAATGTAAAGAAAGAGCCTGAAAAGATTTCGCAGAATCCTTGAGTGATTGATTAATATATAATGGGTTTGTAATGCGTTGGGTCCGCCTAGTTTTTCGCATCGAAGCGAGGAGAGGCAATCCACATCGCGCCACATAACAATAGAATCGGATGTGAAATATTATAGATTGGGTTGATATGATATCGGATCCGAAAGATCTCGCGATGTCTACAGGAAGGCCATTGTTTAACATTTGCAATACAGCGATTCCGATTTGCGATTGACATCACATCGGAACCGTGGGTTGGTCGATTGTTTGATAGATGATGTTTAATATTGCGAATTGAGATTGCCGATGACATCGCGTCGGAGTGGGGACGAATGTCAATAGTTTAAAATGGGATTGGCGATTGTCGATTAGCGAACTATTTTAAATGTTTGATCGACTAAGATCTGTGGTAGTAATATATATATAATATCTATTGACAAACAGTGTTCAACACTGTTTTGAAGGGACTTAAAAAGGTTTATGTCGGATCTACGTTTTTCAAATATAAAGAGTTTCGATTTGGATATCATAAAGGGCTTTTATTGGTATTAGATTGCTTATCTAAGATCTATTGGGAGCGTGCTTGTAACTTTATAGCTGCTGCTGCGTCAATTTTGGTATCATAGCAGAAGAGACAGGTGTTTGCAGCGAAGATGCCACCTAGAAGGGGAATTGGTCGAGAAAGACCAGAACCAAATGCATTTCTGTTAGAAGAAGTGCGGAATTTGCATGCATGAATGGAGACCATGGAGACAGCCCAAAGAAGAGTGCCTGATGATGGAGCTGAAAGTTCTTCAGAAGAATCTGATGCAGATGTGGAAGCAGAAGAAGAGAACAAAAATGTCAAATTCATTAAGATGCTGGCAAAGGTTGGAAGCAAACCCAAGATGGAGATTCCTATGTATGAAGGGAGTCTGAATGAGGAGGAGCTCATGGATTGGATCAGATCCATAGATCAATACTTTGATTATGAAGAGGTTGAGGAGAATAAGAGGGTGAAATTTGCAATTACTAGATTGAAAGTTCACTCAGCCATCTGGTGGGACGAGGTACAGACATCAAGAGCTAGGAAAGGGAAATCTAAGATCAAGTAGTGGGATAAAATGGTCAGCAAACTGAAATCCAAGTTTCTGCCTAAGGACTATCAGTTGAATCTTTTTAAGCAGATGCAAAATTTGAAGTAGAAAGGAATGTCTGTTAAGGAGTATACAGAAGAATTTTACAGATTGAGTATCAGAACAGGGCATGTAGAAGATGATTTGGAGAAAGTAGCTAGAGATGTTAATGGGATAAGGTATGAAATACAAGATGAGATTAGCCTGTTAAGTCTGAAAACTGTTGAGGATGCCTATCAAGAAAGTCTGAAAGCAGAGGAGAAAATACTGAGGAGACAAAGTCAAAGGAACAGAGGAAAGAGCTCAGCGAGAGGTAGAGGAGCTGTCAGATCTAGAGGAACACAACATCAATAGGAAACAGAAAGTTCAAGTAGAAGATCACCACAGATGGGTGAATCTATTAGAGGAATATTCGCGCCTAGAGGAAGAGGGCGAGGAAGAGATGTTAGATGTTATACTTGTGGAGAATGGGGACACATGTCAAAGGATTGTCCTCACAACAAATCAGCGAGCCAGAGGGCTGCAAATGTGGCTGAGGCAGAGCCAGAACCACCTCAACTTGTAGAGAAAGAAGAACCACCTGAATAAGGTGAATCACTGCTACTTAGAAGAACTTTACTAAGATCAGAAAAGGAGACTGGAGAA
The DNA here is from genome assembly GCA_034641835.2 of Pinus albicaulis. Lineage (NCBI taxonomy): Eukaryota > Viridiplantae > Streptophyta > Pinopsida > Pinales > Pinaceae > Pinus > Pinus albicaulis. The sequence goes on along the minus strand of CM076569.1, from coordinate 23,852,424 downwards.
CCTGCGCAAAGGAAGAACTTGTTCAGGACTACATGCAAATCAAAGGGTAAGTGCTGTAAGGTTATAATTGATAGTGGGAGTAATGACAATATTGTGTCCACAGAGATGGTGGAAAAGCTTGGGTTAGCAAGGACGGCACATCCTACACCTTACAAAGTATCTTGGCTTCAGAAGGGTCATCAAGTTATCGTGACAGAGAAGTGTAATGTGGAAATGCAGATCGGCACATACAAAGACGTGATCCTATGTGACATAATGCCCATGGATGTATGTCATATGTTATTGGGGAGACCATGGCAATTTGATCGGAAGGTGATTCACGATGGGAGAAGTAACACGTATACCATAGAGAAGGAAGGAATTAAACATACGTTGCTGCCAGTGAAGAATGATGTGGATAAAGAACTGCCTGAAAATAATATTATGTTGATAAGTGGCAAAGAACTGCTATAGGAGGTTGACAAAAGCGAGGAGCTGCATTTCGCTATCGTGGGAAGGCCCAAGGTAATCTTAACCTCCACGAATTTAAATGATTTGCCTGAAGAAATTCAAGCTGTGTTAAATAATTTCATGGATATCATCGTAGATGAATTTCCAAATGAATTTCCGCCAATTAGAAGTATTAGCCACCATATCAACTTAATACCAGGAGCAAGTCTACCCAATAAAGCCGCATATAGACTAACTCCCCAGGAAAACGTAGAGGTTGCAAGACAAGTTCAGGAACTGATGAACAAGGGGCTGATTCGCGAGAGTCTGAGCCCGTGTGTTGTGCCAACAGTACTTAGTCCGAAGAAGGGAGGAGAATGGCATATGCGCGTCGATTCCAGAGCTATCAACAAAATAACAGTCAGGTACAGATTTCCTTTGCCCAGAATGGATGATTTAATGGACTGTTTAAGTGGATCCAGGTACTTTACTAAGATAGATCTAAAAAGCAGGTATCATTAGATCAGGATTTAGGAAGGCGATGAATGGAAGACAGCTTTCAAAACCAATAGTGGACTATATGAGTGGTTGGTGATGCCTTTTGGGCTCACTAACACACCCAACACATTCATGAGACTAATGAACGAGGTCTTGAAGGAGTATACAGGTAAATTTGTTGTTGTTTACCTTGATGATATTCTAGTTTTTAGTAAAAGAAAAGAGGAGCATTTGGAACATTTGAAGTTAGTCCTGAAAACTCTATAGAAAGAGAAATTACTAATCAATTTGAAGAAATGTAGTTTCATGAAAGAGGAGCTGGTATACTTGGGATTTGTGATTTCCAAAGAAGGTTTGAAAATGGATCCGGAGAAGGTACAAGCAATCAGGAACTGGCCTACTCCCAAGAGTGTATTTGAGGTAAGAAGTTTTCATGGACTTGCTAGTTTCTACCGAAAATTTATAAATGGGTTTAGTCAAATTTGTGCACCAATCCTTGAGACCATCAGGGAGGTCAATTAGCCATTTCGTTGGACAAAGGAAGCTGATAAGAACTTTAATCTACTAAAAAAGAAGATAACAGAAAAGCCTATTCTAGCATTGCCAAATTTCGAAAAAGTCTTTCAAGTGGAAACCGATGCAAGTGGAGAGGCAGTTAGTGCAGTGTTAAGCCAAGAGCAAAGGCCGATAGCATATTTCAGCAAGAAGTTAAATGATGTGAAAAAGAAATATTCTTCCTATGACAAATAATTTTACGCTATTGTGCAGGCATTGAAAAAGTGGAGGCATTACTTGCTGCCAAAGGAATTCATCTTATATTCAGACAACCACGCTTTGCAGTTTATTAATAATCAGCCAAAGTTAAATCAGAAGCATGCCAAATGGGTGGAATTTCTGCAAAGTTTCACTTTTGTAATAAAGCATAAAAGTGGTAAGTCTAATAAAGTGGCAGATGCATTAAGCAGGGTAAGTTTTCTTTTGCAAGAGTTTAAAGTGGGTGTTGTAGGTTTTGATGAAATGATAGAAATGTACAAAGATGATGAGGATTTTAAAGACATCTACACAACAGTTCAGAATCCAGCGAGCCATAACAGAAGTCAGTGGATGGACTACCTTATTCAAGGAGGCTTGTTATTTAAAAGCAACAAATTATGTATTCCTAAATGTTCCATGCGAGAGAACATAATTAAGGAAAAGCACAGTGGAGGGTTGTCTGGTCATTTTGGACAAGATAAAACCTTCGCTCAGGTGAATTCTTTTTATTATTGGCCTAAAATGCAGACTGATGTTAAAAAGTTTGTTGAGAAATGTAGGGTATGTCAATATGCCAAAGGAAGGAGTCAGAATGCAGGTCTATATCAACCATTGCCCATACCAGATCGACCATGGGATGCAGTAAGTATGGACTTTGTTCTGGGTTTACCAAAAAATCAGAAAGGAAATGATTCTATTTATGTTGTACTAGACAGATTTTCTAAAATGGCCCATTTTATTGCTTGTAAGAAGACTCATGATGCAACCTACATAGCAAATTTATTCTTTTCAGAGATTGTAATATTGCATGGTTTGCCTGTAAGTATTATATCAGATCGAGATACTAAATTTGTAGGGCATTTCTGGAGGACACTTTGGAAGAAACTGGGGACTAAACTTAGTTTTAGTTCAGCATACCATCCTCAGAAATATGGACAAATTGAAGTAGTAAATAGAAGCTTGGGGAATATACTAAGGAGTTTGGTACATCAGAATACCAAACAGTGGGATTTGGCATTAGCTCAAGCTGAATTCCCTTACAATGATACACTAAACCGAAGAAATGGAATGAGTCCATTTCAGATTGTCTTTGGAATGCATCCGAGAGGAGTATATGAGCTAAGAGACATGGGAAAATAGGAAACCAGAAGTGCAAGTGCTGAAGATTTTGTTGAACAAATGCAAAAGCTACAAGAAGAAGTCAAAGGTAAACTGCAGGAAAGCAGTAAGAGATACAAGCAGAGAGCAGATCTGAAAAGGAGAGAAAAGGAGTTTCAGGTAGGAGATTTGGTCATGGCATATTTGAGGAAAGAGAAATTTCCTACAAAAACTTACAACAAACTGAAAATGAAGAAGATTGGACCCTGTAAAATTAAAAGGAAATTTTCAGCCAATGCATATGAGATCGAGTTTCTAGAACGGACCGGAATATCCCCCATTTTTCATGTTGCAGACTTATATCCATTCAGAGAGGCAGAGATTGAATTGCAGAATGAAGTTACAGGAGATGAAGTTCAAACTGTAGATTGGGAGGAACAGGTGCCAAAAACCTCCAAGAAGGAAGTGGAAACTATCTTAGATCAAAGAATGTTCAAGAAAAATCGAGGGCAGGCATATTTCCAATATCTGGTCAAGTGGAAAGAGAAACCAATGGAAGACTCCAGTTGGTTGACAGCAGCTGAATTACAAAGATATGGAATAAACCCAGAAAGTATGAAGGACAAATCTTTTCTTCCCCGGGAGTCTGATGTAGGAGCATCGGAATTAGCCAGCAATGTGGTGATTTGTCCACATGTTGTGGCTAGACAGAGTGAATTTCATTGACTATTTGGTCAAATTCGGTTTTACCGAGAAGGATAGACATCACAAATAGTTTGTTATTGAAATAAATGTGACTGTTTTATTTAAGATTTAGTGATAATATTTGTTAAATATGTGTAACCGAGAGTGAGAAGATAGGAGATTTTGTTTTTAGGATCTTTAGGGAAATTAGGAGATTCTATTAGATATTATTAGAAGTAATGTGAGGAAAATGCTATGAGCGAGAAAGAGTGAGTGTGAGGTTTTGTGTGGAGAAAAAGCTCAGATTTTGTGATATTGTGACAATGTGTATTAGAGTTTTTGATTCTGGGATAATTTGGCAAAAGCGAGGTTCTGTTTTGTTCTTTTTTTCTGAGTATTATGAACGCAATTATATTATGTGCAAATCAAATGAAAAATGGTGGGAATTTGAGTATTTATGTCTGTGTAATTGATTAAATGATGTGCGACCTGTGTGTTTTAATTTCAATTATGAGAAACACGTGTTTAAAGCAAGTCTGGCGCTGTTAACAATTGTGAACTGAAGAAGTTTTAATGTAAAGAAAGAGCCTGAAAAGATTTCGCAGAATCCTTGAGCGATTGATTAATATATAATGGGTTTGTAATGTGTCAGGTCCGCCTAGTTTGTCGCATCGGAGAAAGGAGAGGCAATCCACATCGCGCCACATAACAATAGAATCGGATGCGAAATATTATAGATTGGGTTGATATGATATCAGATCCGAAAGATCTCGCGATGTCTATAGGAAGGCCGTTGTTTAACATTTGCAATACAGTGATTCCGATTTGCGATTGACATCGCATCGGAATCGTGGGTTGGTCGATTGTTTGATAGATGATGTTTAATATTGCGAATTGAGATTGCCGATGACATCGCGTCGGAGTGGGGACGAATGTCAATAGTTTAAAATGGGACTGACGACTGTCGTTTAGCGAACTGTTTTAAATGTTTGATCGACTAAGATCTGTGGTAGTAATATATATATAATATCTATTGAAAAACAGTGTTCAACACTGTTTTGAAGGCACTTAAAAAGGTTTATGTTGGATCTGCGTTTTTCAAATATAAAGAGTTTCGATTTGGATATCATAAAGGGCTTTTATTGGTATTAGATTGCTTATCTGAGATCTATTGGGAGCGTGCTTGTAACTTTATAGCTGCTGCTGCGTCATGGCCAAAGTTAATATTGTTAAATTTCAAAATACTAGGAGAGACCTTGAAAGTCTACAAATGAAGGAGACAAAGGACATTGATTCCTTCATGAATAGGGTCATGTTTGTCGTCAATTAGTTAAAAATCTATGGTGAAGTTGTTAAAGATCGAACAGTGATTGAGAAGGTTCTTTGATCTTTGTCTACCAAGTTTGATGTTGTGGTAGCAACCATAGAAGAAGCGAAAGATTTGGAAAAAATGACAGTTGATGAGCTGATGGGATCCCTTCTATCGCATGAAGCAAGGATAGACAAAAATAAGTATTCCACTCTAGAAACCACCTTCAAAAGTCAAGTTTATATTTCAAAAGGTCGAGGCAGAGGACGAGGCAGCAGCTATGGTGCTCAGAGAGATGGCCAAGAAGAGCATGAGCATCAAAGTGGAAGTAGCAGCTATTATCACCCTGTAATTAGCAATATTGGAAAAAGTCCAACTGCAGGGGAAAATCAAACTGCTTTGGGATTCGAGGATCTAGCCCTCCTGAATCCAGAGAGGGATCTCTCTATGACTAAGTTTTAAATATGTGATCTTTAATAGCTGAATTTGTGATATTAGGCTTGTTATGAAAAGCAAGGGTTATATTTGTTTGTTTTTTGGTTGGGCACAGACATAATGAAGATGAAAGAAGTTTCAAAAGAAAGGGTGAAGATGTCTGCAAGTGAAAGAATGATTGGGCTGACAGAAAAGGCAAAAACAGTTTTAACCCATTGGGCTATGGAGTCATAGGAGGATTTTAATTGAACGGCAAGGTACAAGAAGGATCCATGGGGCAAGTTACTTATGTCAAAGGATCTTTAAAGGTGACTTTATGGGATGAAACAGATAGGAAGTGAAAGACCAAACAAAATGAAGAACAAAGCACAGTCTAAGATCAAGTAAGTACTTTTAAACTAGCTTGCTTTCAACATGTACTTAAGGGGGAAACATGAAAGTATTTATGTTGATCAGGTAAGTGCTTTTAAACTAGTCTGCATTGAAGTACTTTCAATCAGAAACATTTAAAAAAAAATTGTTCGAACTACTTAAGATCAGGTAAGTGCTTTCAAACTAGCCTTCTTTCAGCATGTTCAATAAGGAAACACAGATGATAATCACAAAGAGCAATCTAGATCAGGGAAGTACTTTGAAACTAACCTGCATTGATAAACTCTAAGGAAAACACAGAAAAAATTCATTTTAAAGAGCAATCTAGATCAGGGAAGTACTTTTAAACTAACCTGCATTAATATACTCTTCAAAGGGAACGTTCAAATGAAGAAAACATAGAAGACAAAGCTTTCAGTGAGAGTAAGGTACTATTGAAAGTAAATCCTAGCTCTATGTTTGCTGCTCTTTATCAGAGAAAGTGAACAGAGTGAAAACATTAAGAAAAATAACAGTTGGCAGTAAGGAACACATCACCATTAACACAAATAATGAATCCCATAAATCAGCAACTTTGTATTTGATGTTCAAACCAGTTACAATCAGCAAGCCCGGTGGGTCTCTACAACTTCAATCTTTTCATATCAGCTTGCGTATCTTCAAATTTCATACAGGGCATCAGTAGCTTCAGAATAACTATTACATACATTCAGATGTCCAGAGACCAACCTTTTTCTCATCTTCTACAGAAGTATTTATAGAAGAATGAGGAGGTTGTATTTGATGAAAGATCTCCTGGATCAATTAATGTGGATTGATGACTCTTCGGCCTTTGAGGGCTTTGATGAAGAACTTCACAGGTGTTAATCTGCATTAATTGATTTATACTTAAGACTAAGCTCGGTGGGAGCTTTTGTTGTTCTTCGAGGCTCCGTGTCATGTTGAAGTAGCTTTGTTTCTATTCTTTGAGGCCAAATGATCGAAATATCTGCTTCTGAACTGTTCTTTAATCTTCAAAATAGTTTTGCCGACAATTAGAGATAAGATTATTTACTTTGCATTAATTGTTCGGCGGTCTTAAATCTCTGCGAGGCTGCAGGTGCCTTTTGGAGCTGTAGAGAGTTCAATTAGCCTCTGTTTGTGGCGGTGGAGGGTTTCTCAGCTTGACAGATGTCTTCGTCGTTCCCAAAACACCTTTAATTAACTTGAAATCTGTATTTTGGTCTTCAAACATCCTGTTTCTGGTATATTTTGTCTTCGGTACTGATATTCTTTGACGATGCCCAATTTAACTGTGTTTTCTGGTGTGCAGGGTTGTACAGGGTCAAAATGGCATCAATGACTCATGAATTCACTAATAAAGTGTAAATATAAACCCCGAAAATGATTTTCTTGATTGATCAGAGGCTGGAGGATCGTCACCCTCTGCTTCTGAGATTTCTTCGGAAATGGCAAGAGAAACCATTTAAACCTGCAAAACACGAAAATTGTTATAAAATCCTGCGTATTTGGTTGACTGCTTTGGAAGGCATGTGGAAGGAGCATGGCTGTTGGATGGCATCATCCAACGGTCGGGATTAATCGAGAAATGTTATACGGAAGGCAGAAAGATTAGATCTGAGCCGTCGATCGCGCAAAATCGACGGTTGGGAGAGGGTGATGAAAAGTCAAATGGAGTAGTGAATTCTTTTGGAGAAACAATAAAAACCTTTGTAAATTGTGAAAAATAATATTTTTAACTTTACAAAGGAAAAAAGCGTTTTTCATATGAAAGGCGGGGATATCATATGGTGGGCCCGGCGGGACTGATCGCAAATTGCAAAAGTGGAAAACGTGATGGCAGATTATGCAACGAAGAGAAACTGCGATATGGTGATAATGCGACATTGCGATGGGCGGAAACTGCGATGGGTTTGATCACATCGCAAATATTTGCGATGGGTCGATTGACCAACATATGAAAATGCGATATTGCGATTATGCAATACGCGCCAAAGAGTTAGGACTTGGTTCCAGGGTGTGGGCGTATGGGAGAAAAGGGGCTAAGGGCGCAGCGGAAGGGGCTTAAGTCCCATACTTATAAAAAATTGTTTTTTGAGTGTTTTTCAAAGGAAATGGAGGATTTTAGGGGTTTTGATAAGGCAAAGAAGGAGTCTTAGAACCTTAGGAAATGGACTTTCATGAATGGAAGAAGGGAACTTATGAAAAATAGAGGGGTTTAATGGAGAAAAAAGGGGGAGAAAATGAAGGTTAGCTTTGGAAGAAGGGCAAGGGAAAAAAGGTGTTTTGCAGCAGTATTTGGCTTTGGATTTCTAGCAGAATTTCTGAGTGGTGAAGAGGAAAGCTATGAAGATTGAAACAAAGATATGACATTTTCCTGGAGGCTTCAAGAGATACACTTTTTGCCATGAAACTGTTCCTTGAAGACTGAATAATGTTTTAGCCACCTTTTGATGAAACAAATTTTATAGGTGGCCAACAGTGGCTCCACTTGGGGATGGTGCCTTCTTGAAGACATCAAGAACTTCAAACTTGCATTCTCTGGGAAGCTGACCATGTGCCTCATTCTTTGGATTGCTCTTCTTTTGCTGGATGATCTGCTTTTGCTCTGAAATATGTTAGCAACATTGAAAAACATGGATTTTCATCAACACAAGCTTCTACCTACCCAATTCTACTGATCTAACATTTTTTCTTTATTTAGAGTGCACTTGGACTGGCAAACTCTTTTACAACATTTTATTCCTTTGAAAGCAGGAAATATATTCTAATTCTACTCCTTATTTCTCTATGGACTCAGATTAAACAGTTGAGTCCATATGATTCTCTACCTAATCTAGTATCTGTTGGGGATTAAACTGTCCAACAGATTTCATTCTCTAAATTCTAAAACAGAAATTGAAAGACGGTCAAGCAAAGATTAAACTATTTGAATTGCTATGATCTATGGCATAAAAACAAGCTGCACATAGATATTTATTTTGCAGAAAAAGTAAATCAAAAATTGAAGACTTAAGATCTGAAATTTCAAAGTACTTCCTTCATTTTTTACAGCTCTCTTTTTTTGAATTATGTTTGAGCTGTTCTTTATTTTTCCCTGGTTCAGATTTTGAGCTAATTAGAACCAGATTTGCATCTTCTTTGACTCAGACTTTTTCACAGATTGGAGTCAATTCTTGCTTGAAAAATTAGGTTCAGGTTTTGAGCATGTTTGAACCTTTAATTTCTAACCTAATCTATCTATTGATAAGCCAATATTAAATAGTTTGGAAAATCAAATTCACTATCCTATCAGCAGAAAATTTAAAACTAATTAGTCAAGATTAGGCTGTTTGACTAACTAGGAGTGTGTCTTTCAGGAGTGGCATTTAAGCTTGCACACTTTCAGACTTTATTTCTCTCTTTTTTTTTTTTTTTTTTGGGCATGGGGCTGTGCCTTTCTTGTTTTCATTTCTGCCCTCTTTTCATTCTTTCTTTGTTTTTGTATTTTTGAATCCTTGATTTTTTCTCCAAAGCAGAAAACAACAACTAACTACATGCTCGGAACTGAGCTTTATTGACATTCCTATCTAACCTATTCTAAACATGGAGTATTTACATATTCATATGATACAAAAGTGCCAATGCAGCCAGCTGAGTAATGTCAAGAAAAAAAAGAAACTCTGGCTGCTTGTCAGAGGTATCCATAGTATATTTTGAATATTAATCTTCAAAACCGAGGCTATCACAGAAGGTGAAAATTTTTCATGTCTCTGGCTCTTGCAAAGGATTAATGCTTGATAATTTGAGCCAGACGGGATCTCCACACACTTTTCCAAAGGATCAACAAAGAAAAGATGAAGGTTATCTTCCTTTTGGTCCTCCACAATTGGTAAATTATCTACTTCCAAGACATCATCTTTGAGGATTATCTCTTCAGTATGTAACTTGGAAGCATCATCACCCTTAACCTGAAAAATAGCAAACAGTGAAATATTTTCTTTCTTTGAATCTATGCTTGCTTTTGATATAAATTCAGGCTCTTTAAATGAAAGACTAATATCAGTGAAGGGAGAATTTTCTTCTTGAGAAGATGATATATCCACAGCAGGATAGTCTTCTATTTGTTTTTCTCCATCGTCGTCATCCTCTGAACTGGAGGACTCATCATACTTGACAGTGTTGTCCTCTTGTGGCCCTTGTATGCTCGTATTCAGTGGACTAAACTCTGTTTATTATATTCGTGAGCAGGGGAGAATTTAAAGGTTTCCTCTTTTTCAAGATAAAACTCCTTTTGCTCAAAAATTTCTTTATTTCTCTTCTCTTCACCTTCTGAGTTGAAAGGCCACTGATTCCCATTTATGTGAAAACCATTAGTGATGGATCGAAATGGATGTTTTTGGCTTTCAAGTTGATGATGGTGAAATTGATAACACCAATCAAATGCTGGTTGCCCTGCATGATTAGTTTTTTCTTGGAACTCATCATCATCATCAGACTGATCAAAATTTGGAAATTTATCATAATAAACAATTTCATCAGCCAAACATATTGGATAAGATAAGATTCTTTACTTTGCATTAATTGTTCGGCAGTCTTAAATCTCTGCGAGGCTGCAGGTGCCTTTTGGAGCTTTAGAGAGTTCAATTAGCCTCTGTTTGTGGTGGTGGAGGGTTTCTCAGCTTGACAGATGTCTTCGTTGTTCCCAAAACACCTTTAATTAACTTGAAATCTGTGTTTTGGTCTTCAAACTTCCTGTTTCTGGTATATTTTGTCTTTGGTACTGATATTCTTTGACGGTGCCCAATTTAATTGTGTTTTTCTGGTGTGCAGGGCTGTACAGGGTCAAAATGGCATCAATGACTCATGAATTCACTGATAAAGTGTAAATATAAAACCCGGAAATGATTTGCTTGATTGATCAGATGTTGGAGGATCGTCACCCTCTGCTTCTGAGATTTCTTCAGAAATGGCAAGAGAAACCATTTAAACCTGCAAAACATGAAAATTGTTATAAAATCCTGCGTATTTGGTTGACTTTTTTGGAAGGCGTGTGGAAGGAGCATGGCCGTTGGATGGCATCATCCAACGGTCGGGATTAATCGAGAAATGTTATACGGAAGGCAGAAAGATTAGATCTGAGCCGTCGATCGTGCAAAATCGACGGTTGGGAGAGGGTGATGAAAAGTCAAATGGAGTAGTGAATTCTTTTGGAGAAACAATAAAAACCTTTGTAAATCGTGAAATATAACATTTTTAACTTTACAAAGGAAAAAATCGTTTTTCATATGAAAGGCGGGGATATCATATGGTGGGCCCGGCGGGACTGATTGCAAATTGCAAAAGTGGAAAACACGATGGCGGATTATGCGACAGAGAGAAACTGCGATATGGCGATAATGCGACATTGCGATGGGTTTGATCGCATCAAAAATATTTGCGATGGGTCGATTGACCAACATATGAAAATGCGATATTGCGATTATGCGATACGCGCCAAAGAGTTAGGACTTGGTTCCAGGGTGTGGGCATATGGGAGAAAAGGGGCTAAGGGCGCAGTGGAAGGGGCTTAAGTCCCATACTTATAAAAAAGTGTTTTTTGAGTGTTTTTCAAAGGAAATGGAGGATTTTAGGGGTTTCGATAAGGCAAAGAAGGAGTCTTAGAACCTTAGGAAATGGACTTTCATGAATGGAAGAAGGGAACTTATGAAAAATAGAGGGGTTTAATGGAGAAAAAAGGGGGAGCAAATGAAGGTTAGCTTTGGAAGAAGGGAAAGGGAAAAAAGGTGTTTTGCAGCAGTATTTGGCTTTGGATTTCTAGTAGAATTTCTAAGTGGTCAAGAGGAAAGCTATGAAGATTGAAACAAAGATATTACATTTGCCTGGAGGCTTCAAGAGATACACTTTCTGCCATGAAATTGTTCCTTGAAGATTGAATAATGTTTTGGCCATCTTTTGATGAAACAAATTTTATAGGTGGCCAACAGCAGCAGCAGAAGCTTTCATAACAATCAAACATCTGAAAAATCAAAGGTAAAGTGCTATTACTGCAATAGATTTGGTCATTATGCTCGTGATTGTAGGAAGAAGATTGCTAATCAAGGCAATGAGAGAGCTAATGTTAGTACATAAAATACTAACTCTATGTTTCTAGCATGCAACACCATGCATGCACCGTCTGATAAGGTTTAGCTATTAGACAGTGGTTGAAGTAACCACATGACATGCAACAAGAATTTGGTTGCCAATTTGGATGTCTCAGTGAAGACAGAGGTAAAGTTGGGGACTGAAAAGACTGTAGATGTAGATGGAAGTCAACATTGTGACCTAGCAGGGGGAGCCAAAGACCATATCAGAGGTATATTATGTCCTTGGACTCAAACAAAATTTGATTAGTGTTGGTCAATTGATGCAGAAAGGATACAAAATTATCTTTCAGGGGCAACAATGTGTTATTTACAACAAATCCCCAAGCAAGAAGCTGATTGCAAAAGTGCAGATGACGAGGAACAGACTATTTCCTCTAATTATGAACTACAATGATCAGGTTAGTTCTTTTACAAGTACATGTTCTGATGATTACTGGTTATGGCACTTTTGGTTTGGACACTTGCATTTTTTTGGTTTAAGATTATTGCAGCAGAAGCAGATGGTGAGAGGTTTACCTCCCATCAAAGAACCTGCTAGCACTTGTGAGTGTTGCATCTTGGGAAAGAAACACCGTGAAAGTTTTCCGAAAGGAGTTTCTTACAGAGCAAAGAAACCACTTGAATTGGTGCATACCGACTTGTGTGGACCTATGAGGACACAGTCGATTGGTGGAAGCTGTTACTTCCTCACCTTTATTGATGACTATAGCAAGAAGACTTGGGTTTACTTTTTGAAGTAGAAGTCTGAAACTTTTTCGAAGTTCAAAGAGTTCAAAGCCTTAGTGGAGAACCAAAGTGATCAACAGATCAAGGTATTGAGATCTGATCATGGTGGCGAATACGATTCGAAGGCATTCCATGAGTATTGCAAACAACATGGAATCCGAAGATAGTTTACGACTAGATACACACCACAGCAGAATGGTGTAGTAGAGAAGAAGAACTGAACAATCATGAGCATGACAAAGAGCATGTTAAAAGCAAGACACTTGTATAATGAGTATTGGACAAAAGAAGTTGCATGTACTATTTATGTGATAAACAGATCTCCTACAAAGAGCGTGATGAACAAAGTTCCAGAAGAAGCATGGTTAGGTATGTCATGCAGTGTATCTCATTTCAGAGTTTTTGGATGTGTAGCCTATGCACATGTGCCTAAGCAAATAAGAGGCAAATTAGATGATCAAAGTGAAAAATTCATTTTTACTGGTTATAGTGAGCAATCAAAAACTTACAAATTGTATAATCTTGTCACCAAGAAGACAATCATTAGCAGAGATGTTGTGTTCAAAGAACAAGAGTCATGGAATGGGACTGTAGACACACTAACCAATGCACAAACACCATTGATGGAAGAGGATGATGTAGAATAAGAGGAGCAGCAAGAACCAAGAGAGCAAACACCAAACAGAGTCACACCAGCACTGACTCCAATATTTTCAGAGCAGCATGGATCTTCAAGAAAATCAACAGACCAGAATTCTCCAAGCAGCGAATCATGTAATGAATCAAGCAATGGTAAGAAAAATATGAAAAGTCTAAAAGATATTTATGATGATTTGGATGTTAGTTCAAATTTTGCATTATTGGCATTCCAACCTTCTTTGTTTAAAGAAGCAATCAGAGATGACAATTGGGTGCAAGCCATGGATGAAGAGATGAATTCAATTGAAAAGAATGATACATGGGATTTGGTTGATTTACCAAATGATAAAAATCTCATTGGTGTGAAGTGGGTGTACAAGAATAAAGTGAATGAGAAAGGTGAGATTGATAGATTTAAAGCTAGACTTGTAGCCAAAGGATTCTCGCAGCAATCGGGAATAGACTTTGGGGAAAATTTTTCTCCAATATCCAGATTGGATGCTGCAAGAGCAGTTCTAGCGACAACAGCTCAGAACAAGTGGAAAGTATATCAGATGGATGCAAAATCAGCCTTCTTGAATGGAATTCTAGAAGAATAAATCTATGTGCAGTAGCCCCAGGTTATGAAGTTGAAGGAAAAGAGGATAAAGTTTACAGATTGAAGAAAGCGCTCTATGGACTAAAGCAAGAACCTCGAGCATGGTATAGCAGATTCAACAGTTTTATGATCAAGAATGGATTTTGCAGAAGAAACATTGAGCCTACCTTATACACAAAGGTAAATGAGCATGGAAATATTTTGATAGTTTGCATATATGTTGATGATATGATTTTTACAGGTGATCTTGAGATAGATGAATTTAAAGCAGCCATGATGAAATAATTTGAGATGACAGATCTAGGTCTCATGAAAAATTTTCTTGGAATTGAAGTTGATCAATTTGAAAAAGGCATTTTTATTTGCCAAAATAAGTATGCACAAGATTTGTTGAAAAGATTTAGGATGGATAATTCCAAACCTGTACCTACACCAGTTGCAATAGGTACAAAGTTAAGTAAGGATGATGAAGGAGCAAATGTCAATCCAACTCTATTTAAAAGATTGGTTGGCAGCCTCATGTATCTCACAGTGACAAGATCAAATATTATGCAGGGAGTAAGTTTGATTTCCAGATTTATGGAGACTCCAAAAGAAACACATTGGAGTGTTGGAAAAATAATTCTGAGATAATAGCAGGAACCAGAGATTATGGCATAATGTATGCAAGTACAGAAAATAAAGAATTGATTGGATATATAGATAGTGATTTTGCAGGAAGTTTGGATGATCGGAAGAGCACATCTGGTTATGTGTTCCATCTCGGTTTAGGAGTGATAGCATGGACATCTAAGAAGCAGCCTATTGTGACATTATCATCAGCAGAAGTAGAATATGTAGCAGCAACTTCAACAACATGTCAAGCAGTATGGTTAAGAAGAGTATTGGATGGACTCAAGCAGAAACAACAAGGATCAACTATGATATACTGTGACAACACATCAGTAATTGCACTATCCAAGAATAGTGTGTTTCATCAAAAGAGCAAGCATATTGATACTAGATATCACTTTATTCGAGAACTTGTGAGCAATGGAGAAGTTCACTTGAAGCCTTGTAGAACGAGTGATCAATTGGCTGATATCTTTACAAAGCCATTAGCAGTAGATTTTTTTGAGTTTCACAAAAGAAACTTGGGAGTTGTAAGCCTAGCTGAGACATAGACCAGTAGGCATGTTTGAGTTGTCATGAGTTATGTTTTAGTTTAGCGGTTGTAATTAAGGGGTAGTGTTAAAATATAAAATTACTTCTTGCATGCAGAAGTTAGACAAATAGTTAGGTGAATTAGTTGAGTTGAGTTATAGACAGATTTTGTGATTGAGTTAGAGAGTGAGTTAAGCAAGTTGATCAAGTTCAGTTACGTAAGAGAGTGTGTGCATGTCATTTAGTTTAAATACCCATCACTGGGTTCATTGTATTCAGTTTTTTAATTCAGAGTGATTTAGATTAATTGAAGAGACGCGACTTATTATTTCGTGTGTGGAATATTTGTGTTAATTGTGTGATTTAATCCTCTAGCTATCCAACAAAATTTAACAATTATAATCTAGATTTTCAAAAATTACTACTATAATTTTTCGTAATCTTTATTTTTTTTAAAGATTCTTAAAACTAACCATTTCATTACTAATACTACTCTGTTTTGAGTTTAAAGATTTAAAATTTTTAACTATATATTTTAACTATTAAACATACTCAAATTATAAATATATAAAAACTCTAACTATTAAACTCATTCAAACTAAAAATACCCGAGCTTGCCGATATTTATAAAACATATATGTAAAGTACAGATTCACAAGCTGACCTCACTGAGAACGTCATAATTTTAAACTATAAAATTTAGAGTTTTGATCACTTGTCGTTAAATAACAAGATTATTAATGTGACGAACGACTGATATTTCAAATATATAAGTAAAGTACAGATTAATAAGTTGACCTCACTGAGAACGTCATAATTTTAAAATAGAAAATTTAGTGTTCTGATCAATGGTCATTAAATAAAAAAATTATTAATGTGACGAACGATGGAGTTTTCGTGCATTCTAATATTTGATGATGTAATTATATTTGGATTTATAGTTTTAAGTGTTTTTAAAAGAGAGTTGTTTTCAGTGATACTTTTTGGAAGTTTTTTTAGTGGATTTTTTCCATCTAATTTCTTTAAAATTTTGCATGAATTTATTGAAATAACAAGCTTGATGAGTAACCCTTGCTCAATCCAAGTGCCCTAGGGATTTTTCAGGGTGCTGAATCCATATATATAGTCAAAAGAATCCATATATATAGTAAAAAAAAATCAGTTTAAATAACACAAATCAATATTTCACCTCAAAATTTTCTACATATTCTGACACCAGAAAATCCAAAAAATAGCACTAAAGATAACTCTTTTTAAACTGTGAAATTATATTTATAGGATAATAAAGAAATTTTAAATATTAATTTTTATTTTTGAAGGATTTTAATTTTATTAATATCAAATTGATTTTAAAATACTACAAGACATTATAGGAATTGATTTTATAATGATAGTGGAAGCCAAGCTCGCTAGTATGGTCATTGCTCTTCTCTTTTATGCTTGTGATATTGTTATTCTAGCCACAAGCCATGATGATCTTGACAAGTAGCTTAAAATTCTCATTGATCATTGCTCCAAGATGGATATCACTGTAAATACTAACAAATCTAACTTCATGATAATTAAATCCAAAAATATCAACCATGATAATTTCATCTATGATAACAATCACTTGGAGAAGGTTTCTTCATACAAATATTTAGTTATTGATATCCATCATCAACTCAACTCGAATTACAACATTGAGAAAAGGGTTATTGGAGGCTGGAAAGGTTATTATGAGCTTGAAAACAGTGGTAAGTTTACTAAGCTTTGGGTTTGGAGTAAAAAAAGTTCCTCTTTCAGACTATCATCACCCCTATTATTTTATATGGTTGTGGGGTTTGGGGTTGCAGTGTATCCGATAGAATCATGTAGGAATATTGAGTTATCTAATAGAAATTTATAACCTACAACCTGAATATTAAAGGAAATGCTCCCTATCATATCCTCTTGATTGAAGCTAGTTTTTCCCCTGTTGAAAGCATGTTATGTTAAGGTATCTGACATATAACAAGAATTTTTACAACATGAAATCCACAAGGTTCCCTAAACTTGCCTAACTCTAGCCAAAATCCCCACCTCCAGTTCAAGTGAGGATGACACAAGGATACCAAGTCTTGGCTCAACCGTTGGGGGATAAAGGAGGAGATCATCTTGGAGAATAAGGATAATATTAAAAATACTATTACTTCCAAATTTAAAGATAAGTTGTGGGATGATAAGGAGTTAGAGGGGAAAATGAAGCTAAGCTATTATAAGGAGGTGATCAACTCCACTCTTACTAACCAATATTATCTTTCTGTCTTAACTAGTGCTAAGAAGATAATGAACATTGCGAAGACAACTAATTCTCATGAGCTCCAAAGCGAAACTAGGTTTTGGGCTATTCCCAAAACGCCTTGGGATGAAAGAATTTGTCACCTTTGCAATACTAAGAGGATTGAAGATGAACCCTTTCCCTATGGTTTAACCCCAAAATGAGATTTTCCACATAAATCTCGTGTTCTATGTTTGAGTAAATTTTCTAGATTATTATTATTATTATTATTATTTAATTTAATTTAATTTAATTTAATTTTAATTAATTAATTAATTAAATTTATTTATTTATTTATTTATTTCTGTTAAATGAATTTGTTATTGTATTTTATTAACACATAAAATGATAATTCAAATCTATTTGCAACAAACACATAGAACACTAATAATAAGTAATTATAAACACTCGAAAAATAAGTATGTTTTTTTTTTTTCACTAGTACTGGTCCAAAATAAATGTTATGTGAATGTGAAGTAGTGGTGTTTGGGTGATAAAAGGTGCTTTTTAAACTCCTAATTATCCTCACATTAATTATCAATCTGGGTAAGTCCTTCTATTTCAAGAGTGTACACAGTATGTGGCAGCTATTTAAATCAGAGAGTAATGTTTCATAGATTGCAGTATAGATATTTTAATACAAAAGTAAATGAATGCAGCAAGTAAATTCTAATTGCAATTAAAAGAAAACTCAATCATCTAATGAAATCAAATCCTATAGCATTTCAAGTAACAACAATATCAGTGAAGAGTACAGTAGTGATAACCCTTCTCTTCGAAACTAATTGAATCTAAGCCAAATGCAATCTTCAATAAAACAACAATGATATCAATCTGAGAGCCTAACAGCAGTAGTTAATACTCATTACAGTTGATCCCATTGAGCAGAATGATTATCTAAGAAACTCAATCCGAAAGCGAAAGTAAACTGAATAGACAACAATACTGTAAATCATATAAAACAGAACTATTTAGTTTACACAGGAAAATAATGGACAACAAAGGAAATAAAATCACAAAATGCAATAATATTGTCAAACCATCACACTTGCGATAATCAGAAATGTATGACACAGATGGAGCAGTGAATTCCACCGGAAGTCGGGCCCTTAGCTGCCAGCGTACACTGCTGGTTACTTTAGATAACGAGAAGGAATAGCAACTTCACTTATGTATTAATCATCGAACTGGAGTAGCGTTACAATATAATTCTATCCTTTCAGAGCTACGTTCTATCCATAATTATTCTCATAAATAAACCTATATTCCCTTTCATAATTCTCCCCATAATTCTTCTTCCTAATTCTCCCCTTTGATCTCTTGTTTTTCATTTAAATACAAATAGAGCAGAGAGAAGTTACAACAGAGATGATTACAAAATGATTCTCATAAAAAAATTGGATTTCTCATAACCAATTGATCAGCAAGATCATATCTGAAATATCTTTCCATCAATCATCCAACAATAACAAGTCGAATTTGGTATTGCAATTGAGATAATTTGGAAAACGGCCGCAACAACGAATCTGGGAAAATCGTCTTCAGAGAACCTTCTGTTTCTCTTAATACGAACCAAATTTGGGAAAATTGCTCTAGAGTAAAGTTGATTCAGTCTGTTCTGGAAAAAACCCATGTTTCAGATTTTCCATATTCTTCTCCATTTGCCCACAACGTCCAATACAAAACTGTCACTTCTTATTCTAGCAAATTTCTTAGTTGGAATATTTAATGATGAGTTGGAGATCAAATCTACAATCTGGAGAATATATTGGAGGCTAAAATGGTGAGTGATGTTACAAAAAATTTATTAATAAACCATCATTGATAAAATCATGCATAATAATCATCAATTTATTTAAAAAAAAGGAGAATAAATAATATTTATCCATAAGAGCATAAATAATTATAAAATGGAATTATATGATAAACCATGATAAATGACGTGATAAAGAATGGTAGAAATGGATGAAATAGGTGTTAAAATGTGATAATAATAATGACAAACTAGCGGCCCAACAGTGGTGAGATACCACATGTTGTTTAGCTTAATATTGTTACCACTAAATGAGATACATTGTCCATCGGTGAAAATTTCTATCGGTGAAAATCTATTCAATGCTGATATGATCTGTGTATATTTTCAAAATTGGAAATGGCTGCATCCTCCTCCACAGCTGCTTCCACTTCCACCTTCGTCAGCCCTAACAACACTACCAATTCCTCTTTTGATGTGCTTACAAATCATTGAGGTCCACAACTGCTTCCACTTCCACCTCTGTCAACCCTAAAAACACCAGCAATTACTCTTTTTATGTTCTTATAAATCATCGAGATCCGGATGTCGAAAATACTTTCGCGAGTCATCTCTACCATTGAATTACTTCATACGGATTGAAGGTCTTTCTGGATCGGGAGGAATTGCGACAGGGAGAGTATTTTAACTCTCAAATATAAGGGGCTATTCAAACAGCCTATGTCCACTTGGCTATATTTTCTGCCACATATGCTGAATCAACCTGGTGTCTAAATAAGCTCCTAATGATGATGGAGTCAAGGGGTAAAATAATTCTAGTGTTTTATCAAGTGAAACCTGCTGATCTTAGATGGACACCTAAAGATGGGGTGTATGCTTAAGCCCTGCAGAAACTTGGAGATAAGACGATGCATGAGGCTCAAACCGAGAGAAATGTTCTTTCTATTGAATGTTGGATAAATGTTTTGAGGTGGCTATGTGATCCTCAATCTTGTCAAAAGAAGCTGAGACACAATCCAGCCACTATTGAACAGTGGCGAAATGCTCTTTCTAAATTTGTAGGCATAAGAGGTTTCGAGCTCGAGCGGTGTAACGTGTAAGAATTCAAACTTCCTTCACCGTGTTTCTGTTACTTTATATTCATGGATATGTGTAGACTCTATTTATCACTAATTATATTGTTTTTTGCTAGTGATGAGGGGCTCTTGCTACATAATGTTGTTGAAAGTGTGTTGGGAAATGTGACTAAACCATTGGATGTAGCCAAATATCCAACAGGTTTAGAAAAAAAGGTTAGCGATTTTGAAAATCAAGTTTTATTGCAGCATCCACAGAGTGGAAGAAAATTTCAAGTCGTAAGGATTGTTGGGTTAGGTGGTGTAGGAAAAACAACCCTTGTAAAAGAAATATTCAATAGGAAAAGGAAGAGTTCACATTTATTCAATAGGGAGAGTTCAGGTTATGCCGGATCTTGCTTTTTAGACGATGTAAGAGAAAATGTAGTTAAAGGCTCTTTAATAACATTGCAGAGAAAAATTCTTAGGAGCTTGACTAGGTCAGATCTGCAGATAGAAAATAAGGCTGAAGATATATAAATTCTTAAAATACATCTTTCCTATCACAAGATTTTATTAGTTTTAGATGATGTAGACACTATGGATCAGGTTGATGAACTTGTGCCAGATCAAACTTGCATCCACTCAGATAGCTTAATATTGATTACATCTTGAGATAAGGATGTTCTCACAAGATCAAGGGTAGAGAACATATTAATTTATAAGTTAAACGGGCTAAATAAAGAACAATCCCTCGAGCTCTTTTGCTAGCATGCCTTCAGCCAGTCATATCCACTCCCAAAATTTGAAAACTTGGCCCTGTTAGCACTCAAATCTACCTCAGGCTGAAATGAAGTAAAACTCGAGGCTACATCAAACCACGCTCAGCCTCGTAGCTAGCCCTACGAGGACAGGAGAGGGCTCTCTCCGTCAATCTCGAGAAAATAAGCAATAGGATGCGAGATGACTTGGAATAAGAACTGATTTTAGGCTAGTAAAGAGATAGGTATGTTTGGTTTTTGGTTTTTTGGGTTTTCGCTGGAGTAATGGGAAAACAAATTTTGGGGTCCGGGGATAAGGTCAGACCTTTGCAGAGATCAAGCTGGGGCGAGGTAGGTGATGATATTGATGCTTCGAATTGGATTTTATGGATAGATTAGACTGACGAGGAGCTGAAGAGGGCAAAGAAGAACTTGGATCCTCTCCAAACAGCTGAAAACATATAGAACTAACTGAATTCAAAGGCTAAGCACCGTAAACAATGGATTCAACCTTAATCACTCATTCAACTTAGTTCAGAAGCATAATGAAACGATGGCATACATTAAACATGAAGAAACTTACAGTAAACAAAGGAGAAACATCATCAAGAACAGAACACCACAAGGATCCCAACAAGTGCCGCAAAACCCCTGATCTTTCCTTAGCCAAAATATGAAAGTATGTACAATAGTATCAAAAGTATCCCAAGAGTCCAACCTGTAGAATGCTTCAGAAATTACAATATATAGATCACTATAACCCCTTTCCCCACCTCTAGGGGTCGAATTCCCTCTTCAGGGATCAGTTTCAACCAATTCTAATCATGGAACTACAATCTAGGCAGCTAACAACTTGCCTCTAAAAGAGTGGAAACTGATCCATTACATGACTTTTTACTCATTTGAGAGTGAATCTTCTAGAAGAGATAAAAACAAGCCAAATTTACATGCCAAACATGAATTTACATCATAAAAACCCAAAAATTCTACCCATAAGCAAAACTGGTCCATAATAGGCGAAATACTGAGCTGGCAGCTGAAAACTCAGAAAAATCTCTAGGTGGGTCGCTCCTGAACTGCGTGGGTCGCTCATGTTCCAGGCTGATTTTGAGGTAGCTCCCGACATCCAAATTGAGCTCATGATAGCTCGTTGGAAATCCCTGGATGTCTACTTTCCAACCCAAGTGGAATTTATGAATTTGGAGTTGATTTGACCCTTCAAAACCTCATTATCCCAGAGGTACTTCCTGCTGGTGCAAAAGGTGGCAGCAAGGTGTTTTTTATGGTGTTTTTGAGCTGTTTGACCATCCAGATTTTGTTGAAATGCTAATTTGACTTCAGAGGATGCATATTTAACCATGAAAAATCCAAAAATGTAAAAATCTACTCCAGCAAGTGCCCCAAAAAAAATGCGAGCGCATGAGCGCGCGACCCACCTAGCTACAAAACCTGTTTTTAAGACCAAAAATTTGGAAATGACAAAATTTTCTCCGAATTTGCCCAAATTCGGAGCGGAGGTCCTCCATCATGTGTCTTTCCCATTCAATGAAGCCTCGGCCAAAATCCGAAGTGGATTAGGCCTTTTCCGCCGTCGAAGTGCCTTGCGCAACCTCCTCTTCATGATCCTCATTCTCGCTTTGCAAACATGCATGCGAGCCCAGTAATGGCCTTTCATGTGGCGAAGCATGTCTTTGTCTCGGTTGGCCTTTGCCAACAACTTCTCCAGATGTATATTCACCCGCGTGAGTACAGTATCTCTGTCAGCTGGTGTCATGTCACCGGGCCTCTTTCGATTCCACTGCCTGTCCTCACGGATTTGGCGCACCTCATAAAATGTGAGCTCGTCCTCCGAGGGGTACATTGTTTGTTCTTGTTGCTCCAAATGGTTAATCATAGCAGGCCTTACGCAATTGGTCTTTCGGTGGTCATTCTCGGCCCTTTGTCTGGATGACTTCCACCGACCGAGCTAGGAGAGCATGTCGACATCCGTATTTGTCCATATCGGTGTCCGACCTCACAGTGGGCCCTCATCATGCATGGGCCTCTTTTTGTCTTGTACTGTGCTGCCTTTGGAGAGAAAAGCGAGACCCTTTCCACATCACGTGGAGATAATACTCGCCAGGTGTCGATGAGTCGGCGGGGACCTTCCACCTCACGTGGAGATAAGTGCCAGGTAATAGCGCAAATAAGGCCACAGCCTGTTGATAATGTACGAACCAAAGAGATGACCAGTATGCCCAGCCTGTGTCAGGGTAGGGTGTGAGGGGCTCTCTGCATCATGGGCGGCTACAGGGGCTGGCACGTGGCACTCTGAAAAAGTCTCTAGAAAAGAAATCCTCCCAAGTGATGCCCTGCTCTGCCAACTGATGTGACACCAAGATTTTGATCAAAGCGAAATGATATATACTCCTGTACTGCTGCACTGGGCTCGTCTTCTTCTGCACAAATGTAACCATCTTCTCTATGTTACGGTATATGAAATAAGGAATATTCATCATACGCACCCTTGTGAAGTGCATCAGCAAACGAACATGATATGAGAAAAGACGAGCATACCTGCCCTCACAACTAAAATACTGAATGATGAGCCTCATGAGTGGTGCATACTCATCTCTCTAGAATCTGAATGGAAAAACTCTGCTCAAGTAAGCCACATATCCAGTTTTAATGTATGGCTCATAGTGAAATTTCTCTAACTGCTTACCCTTGCTCCATTCCTCGCCTATGTTCGGTATACCAGTGGCTTGAGCAATAGTCAAAGGTGATACAATAAAATCAACCCCAGCAAGGTTTACCCGATCACCCCGTAAATGAAGAACAAACAGACGTGCTAATTCACGATGAGGTCGGGTTTGTACAACCATCTCACAAAATCTGAAACATGACAAGAATAAAAAACAATCCATAGCTAATGGACATGCCTGCAACCGAGCCAAAGAAGTAGGCTCCTCTCTGCGATGATCACCACTTCTGTTTTCTCTGCGGGAGGGAACTCCGTGGCACATTACCTTCAGCCACCAAATCACTGCCTGACCCTGGCTCATATTCTGACTCTGTCTCTGACATATCTCTGATCAAACTTTTGGCAATGTGTATGCTGATATGAATGCAGTGAAAGCAAAATTAGGATGTATGTTTAACACTCAACCAATATCCCACCGCCAAAGCTCTATCAAGGAATCAAATTATGGATAAAATTTCTGCTTCAAATGGACTGAAAAGGCACCATCTCTGTTTTGAATGCAAATGAAATTTTGACCAAATAGGAGCAGGCTACCTTCAAAAGTTTGAACACATCTAGTCAAAGGAGAGCATGGTATTAACAGTGATATGTTTGTCTACGAGTTATGACCATAAAGGTTTCAATGGGCCATTCGAAACAAAGACATGAGCATATGCTAACATTGGGCCATGTGACTCATTACAAACATGAGGAATGTGACTCAAAGGGTTTAAACATGGCATAACACTAACAGTGGTAGCAGTGGTATTATGGGTATGATAGCAAATTGATTTTGATGTTATATAGAAGGCTGGCCATATCACTGTTTAAGATAGCAAACACACTCTTTACACCATTCATTTTCATTTCAACCCTGAAAACAATAATCTTATAACAGTGGGGTTTTAAATCCTTCATTTGCATATTAGAAACCACCCATGATGACACAAATATGTTTGAAAACCCCGAGTGATTGATGAAAACCTGTTTTGAAGGCAACTGGAGTCGATTCCGAGCCAATCTGGGCGCTCAAACTCAATTCCAAAACTCTGTGTCTGCGTGGGTCGCACAGGCTCTGTTTGGGTCGCGCAGCCCAGGTGGGTCGCGCACCTGCAAACCCACAGTGCTGAACTGAGTCTGCGTGGGTCGCGCAGCCCAGGTGGGTCGCTCTGCCTCAAGTTGGGTCGCGCAGCCCTAAAACTCTGTCTACGCCCTTCAAAAATCTGAAATCGGCCCTCAACTTTGCAAATACGATTTGGGAGGTATGAATTTGGTTCAAATAAACTTGTTTGGCTTTATATATCTCACAAATATCTTCACAATCAGATTTTATTTCAAATCTAATTTCAAAACCCATATTACAAATGTTTTTGTAATTTTCACTTTGGCTTTTTCAAATACAAACTTCCTTTGGCTTTTTTGAGGTCGATACTAATGATTTTATTGTCTTCTTGCAGGGATATGATTATCTTGGCTAGAGAAAAGACCAGGGGTCTGCTTTTGACAATGTCTTCATGGTGAAACAATTACAATTTATTACAAAATGATAATGACAAATTTCTAGTTCCAAAACAGGGTTTTGGACTAGAAATGTATTTTTTTTAAGAAAATGCCGATGATAATAAAATAGAAATCACAAGTGCTGGACTTTCCTCACCTTGCAGGCTTTATGACTAGTGTATAAATGACTCAAAAACCCTAGACACCAAGACCTAGGACACTTATCGACATTTTAATGACCTCATACATAATGACAATGACTATAAATAATTTTTTGAGGAAAATTTTTAAAATAGCGCTGCAGGTATAGTATGAGGAAACACAAGATGACACAACCCTTCGTCAGTTCGTGGCATGATCCTAGTGATATGCAAAGAAGTGAAACAAGTGAGACACCTAATAATGAATATGCAAAAGACGAAATGATCACTGACGGAGGGCAGCAAGGGCTGACTCTAACATTGGCTCCAATGGGGATGGTGGCTCCATGGAGATGCCAAGAACAGCAGATCTCTGGGGGAGTCAGACAGTGCCTCTCATCCATTGGGCGATGGAATGATTATTTCAACTGACAAGACAAACTTTGGACAATTTTATTGACTGCAGATTTGACTAACGATAGAATGCAATTTGACCAAAACTGACTAGACTCAAACTGACATGACTTTAAACAAGAAGACTGATAAAACTTAACTTTACAATCTCAAACCAACCAACCTCTATTTCCGGAATTATAGCCTTCGCTCCGGGCCCCAGACTGAAAATGAGAGATCAGTGCACACTTGCAATGAAACAAAAGTAAAATGATATATACAATGACAATGAGATCAGCAGCAAG
Source organism: Pinus albicaulis (assembly GCA_034641835.2). Taxonomy (NCBI): domain Eukaryota; kingdom Viridiplantae; phylum Streptophyta; class Pinopsida; order Pinales; family Pinaceae; genus Pinus; species Pinus albicaulis. The sequence goes on along the minus strand of CM076569.1, from coordinate 23,826,684 downwards.
TACTCAGAAATAATAGCGCTTCAGCAACCGACCATTGATCGGTCCACCAGGACAATCATCTCCATTCATTTCTTTGAGAAGAAATGCATTCTGCCCCCGATACGCTACAATCTTAAACGGTCCCTTCCACAAATTCTCAAATTTGCCATGCTTTCCCTTATCCTCATTCCGAGCATCCCATTTCAAAACTACTTCATCCAACTGAAACTTATCTGATTTTGCCTTTCTGTCATAGATCTTCTTAATGCGCTCCTGCAACTTGAAAGTATTTTGAAATACCTCCTCTCGTGTCTGCTGTAAATGAATCATCTCATTAATCCTCCGCTGCATAGGATCCTCTTCACTTCCAGCCTCTCGAAGCAATCTGACCACCGGGACAACAAGTGAAGTAGGAAAAACTGTATCCGTCCCATACACCAACTCGAAAGGAGACATACCAATAGACCTTTTCTGACTTACCCTATCAGCCCATAATGCATTTACCAACTTTTTGTGCCAGGCCTTCTTGTTGATTTCCAGCAATTTCTTAATGATATTCACCAAGGATTTGTTTGAAGATTCCGCCAAGCCATTCCCTTGCGGATGGTATGCGGTTGAATGTCCCAATGTAATATTGTACTTAAAACAAAAATCAACCATCCTCTTAGACTTAAAAGCTACTGCATTATCTGTGATTATTTTAGTAGGACACCCAAAGCGTGACAAAATATTGTTTTCAAGGAAAGAGATAATTACCGCATCAGTGGCCTGTCGAGTGGGAATCGCCTCAATCCACTTCGTGAAGTAGTCTGTAGCTGTCAAGATCCATCTATGCTGTCCGGAAGATGCTGGGTGGATCTCCCCGATAAAATCCAATCCCCACTGCTGGAATGGTGCATTAACTTCAATTGGTTTTAGAGGCAAAGGCTGTAGTTTCTGCTTCCCTTCGAATATTTGACACTCATGAAAATTTTTCACAACCTTGAACACATCAGAAAACAAAGAAGGCCAATAATACCCTGCTCTTAGGATCTTATTCGCTGTGGTCTTCCAAAACAAATGACCTCCACAGTCACCTTTGTGAAAATCCTCCAAAACTCTTTGAGCTTCCTCCTCTACCAAACAATTCAACAACATACCTCCAGGGTCCTTCCAATACAATGCAGAATTCAAAATGTAGAATTTAGTAGCTCTTAACTTCAATGTTCTACTCTTATTTCGAGGCATACCAGGCGGTGTAGACAAATTCTGAAGCACATATAAAATGTCAGCATACCAAGGAGAAGAAACAAAAATATCAGATACCTGAACGGACGCACTTTCCTCTTCTTCATCAGACATGGCAGCAATCAAATTTATGTCTAGAGCATGCAGATTTGTTTCAGCCATAAGCTTGGCGAGTCCTTGTCCTTTGATCAGCTTGGTCGGTTTAATCTCCACATCGTACTCTAACAATGCAGCGATCCACTTACCTCTTCTTCCTTCTGGATCTGCCTGTACCAAAACATCCTTAACTGCTGTGTTAGGGACATATGCTGTAATGTGGGAATGCAATATGTACACACGGAAATCCTTCAAAGCCTTTACAAGCGCAAGTGCCTGTTTCTCAATGATATTATACCTCAATGCCCCATCTCTTATGATCCGACTGAAAAAAGCGATGGGCTTCTCAACTCCATCCCTTTTTTGCATCAAAACAGCTGCCAACGTATGCTCAGAAGCGAAAGAAAATAAAATGAAGTCTTGTGTGTAATCGGGGCTGATTAAAATAGGGGCTGAAGAAAGAGCTATCTTTACCAAATTGAATGACTTTACTGCCTCTTCTGTCCATCTTACCTGACTGTCCTTTCTCAGCATGTTCGTGATTTCTCTAAGGTGTTCTGCAAGATTGGGAATGAAACGACGCAGAAAATTCATTTTACCATTAAATGACTGTATCTCTTTCTTGTTCCGAGGCTGTTCAATCTGCTGAATGGCTTCAACACGTGCAGGATCAACTCGAATGCCATATTTCGAGATGATGTGGCCAAGGAGCTTTCCTTCATCCATGGCGAAAAGGCTCTTCTTTGGATTCAGCGAAATGCCATATTTTCTGCACTTCTGGAAAACAATTTTTAGATGATATAAGTGTTCCTCATCAGAATTAGAAAATACAGTTAGATCATCAAGGTAAACAGCCAAAAACACATCTTTCTCATTGGCAAAAGCCATGTCCATGGCACGCTGAAAGGTAGCGCCTGCATTCTTTAAACCGAATGGCATCTTTGCGTAATGAAATGTTCCCCAAGGAGTGGTGAATGCAGTCTTGTCACGATCATCTTCCTGCACTACAATCTGATTATAACCTGAGTATCCATCGAGTAGTGACATCCTTGATGCTCCAACTACTCGCTGCAATATGTGATCCATCTTTGGCAGCGGATAATTGTCCTTTAATGATACCTTATTCATATTTCTGAAGTCAATACATAAACGGATCTCACCTGTCTTCTTTCTTACGGGCACCAAGTTTGATATCCAATCTGAAAATCGAATAGGCACAATAATTCCTGACTTATACAACCTATTTACCTCTTTCTCGATCGATGGTAGCAGCTTTGGGTTGATCCTCCTCAACTTTTGACGAAAAGGCTTCTGATTTGGTTTGATGGGAATAGTATGCTGGATGATATTGGTATCATATGTTTTAAGATTTGAATAATCCCACGCAAACGCATCAGAAAATGAAGATAACAATTTCACGTATTCTGCTCTTACCTTTGGTGACAATGACTTTGACAATTTCACCATCTTGGGATTCTCAGCTGTCCCAATATTTACCTCTTCGACACCTTTCTCTGTTGGCCTTAATGTAGGCTTACGAGCTACATCATCCTGATCAAACAACTCTTCCAAAGGAATCAATCCCTTAGGAATGATGTTATCCTTTAGTTGCAGCACATCCATTTGATTTATCTGAATGTCATCAATACCATCATCAAATTCTGTATCTATGGAGGTATCTTTAAACTTACCCTTATTCTGCAGAAATTCACTAATCTCCTCATCATCCTCAAAAACTTGCCAACATCGCTGATTGTTTGGAACGGTGGGTCGATGTTTCACATGTATCTCAAACTTGTTGCTGGAATTCATTGGAATTTTAAGATTGCTTGCTGCCTTAGCAAGTCCATCAGCAACACCATTTTGTATGCGGGGCACACATGTCAAAGTATAATCAGAAAATAACTTCAGAATATCCAAAACTGCATTTCGGTAAGCCCTCATGCGAGGATGCTTAGCCTGAAACTCACCTTTAACTTGCTTTATCACTAATTATGAATCGCCATATACCGCAATCCTTTTCGCATTCAGCTTCTTGAGAATCTTAAGACCAGCAATAAGAGCCTCGTATTCCGCTTCATTGTTTGAACAATCGAATGCAAGCTTGTAAGAACACACTCTCACATTGCTCGGAACTTTATCAGGAGCGAAAACTGGACTTCGAATCCACACACCAATCCCAGCACCATCGCTGCCCACTGCACCATCAAAATCCATGGTCCAAAGACAATTTTCATCGTCCTCTAAATGCTGAAACTGTGTCGGCTCTGTTTTTCCTGTTTGCTGCCCATTGTCTCCAGCTGATTGCTCCAAAACAACTTGTTTTTCTCTTCTTTCTTTTTGCAAAACTTCTCTGAAATTCTCATTTATTTCTGGTATGTCTTCTGCCTGAACTAATTGACTTTCTACATCATTAAAACTATCAGCAAGCAACACAAACGACTCTAAATCGGTATGTACATAGTTCACAGGATGATTGACTGGCTTCTCTTTGCTAGTTATCATGTATTTCATCTTCTGCTCACGATACAACTTTCTCATTTGACCGAAGACTGGAATTGTAGCATAAGAGAAATCTAATTGAAGTGTACCTTTCAACTTTGCCCCCCAAGATCTTGCAAGGAGCATCCCGAACCGTGGAGGAATGTCGGCAACCACCACATCCATCAAAACATTCTTTGCTGGGATTTGATCTAAGCTTACCACCAAATCTTTGATGAGTCCTATACACTTTACCCGGCTGGAATCGAATGAATACAAATCATGATACTCTCTTGTAATGTCTAATCCCAACTTTTCCATGATTGCCTTTGGCATCAAATTATGCGAAGCACCCGAATCGAGCATAGCATTATGCAATATATATTCATGCAACCTCAAACTGATGTAAAAAGGAGGAACATTACTGTCGGGAGACTCACCATTCAATGCAGGCCCAAAAATCAATTCCGGCTGGTCATCCTCAACATTTACTGTGTCAATCATTGGATCAAAGTTCAGAATTTTGGTGACTTGACTACGGTAGCTGCTGTTCTTCATAATCTCCGTCAAAGGAATGGATATTTTCAGTTTGGAAATTTCATTTTCCAAGCTAAATGCTGAAACCTTCTCGACCTCTTTAGCTGGAATTTCCTTCTTTTCGGCCTTGTCTTTCACTATGTTTGACTGATTTACCTTCTCAGCTGATGATACTTTACTTGCTGCGGGGTCAATTGTCTCTTTCCCTCTTTTCTGTGGTATTGGTGAATCTGTTTTCGGTGCTGAAGCTTCCTTTCTTTTCTGAATGGGATTTATAGGCACATCTCGATTCCTCAATGAATATTGTTTCTGCTGAGCAGTCAATGCATTCAAATATCCTCTTTGGTATTCATCTGACTCTTCTTCTAAATCAGCATCATTCGTTAGGATAAAATCCTCATCTTTCTGAACAACTGAACTTTCACCATACTCCTCTTCCTCAGTAATATAAATAGGCAAATCATCAGGAGTGAAGAAATGATTTTGCTCACCTGACACATCATCATCATCATCGGAATCATGACTCACAAAATTCTGCAAAAGAGGAGTCTTAACCTGCTGTTGGGCTGCTGGCTCTTGAGCTCTTTGTTCACGTTGCTTAATTCTGAATTGTGGCTGCTGCTGGCCACGGAAATTTGGATTTCGAAACTGTGTTTCTGCTTTGTCAAGATTTATTCTTCTTAAAGCCTTTTCCAACTCACGAGCTAAGTGCTGTTCTGATATAGATGTAGAAGGCTCTTCCTTTATTGTCACCCTTTTCTCTGCTTTCAACCGTGCTCTTTTATCATTCAGATTTGCCTCAACACTAACAGCGACCTTCTGCATATCTTCTAAAGTAGGTGGATCTCTATCACGAAGGGAATAAGCCATCTCGGGATCAAAGCCATCCGGGAATTTAAGGAGAGCAGACTTTTTGGACGGTCTCAAATCATCTGGAATAGCATTATACACTGTATTGAATCTAATGATATAATCCTGAACAGACTCACCAGGATTACGTTTGAGATTTGTATATTCTGAAGTAATCTGCAGCGGATCCTTTTTCATCTCCCATCGATCTAAAAACTGCTTCTGAAGTTCTGCCAATGTATCTATGCTTCTTTGTGGCAAGGCTCTGAACCATTTCCGTACCTCTCCTCCAAAGGTTTGCACAAATAGCCTCATGGTCACATTTTCTTCATCAATCTCGAAACGATCAAAGAAATCTGCCATATTGTCTACATGCTGTTGTGCAGGAAGACTCTGTGGAGTGCCATCAAATGTCGGGATCTTACTCTGATAGTCTGCGGGCATATCATTCAACTGCTGGGGTAACACAAGGGGTGCAAAACGAGCAGCCATAGCTCTGGGTGGATTGAAAACAATCTGTTGTCGAGGAGATACAGGAGGAGTAGGAGTAGTAGGTCTATGAGATGTATTCAATGGAAACGGAGAAAATACTATTGATTGCTGATCAGAAAACTCAGGCTGAACCGGAATGGTAGGGATAAAAGGAGGTTCAGTAGGGATCCGTGAACTTGATGCAATTTCAAATGGGTCAAGAACTTGTGAAGCAGATTCAGTAAATTCCAAAGTATTAGTATCCTCAATAGAACTTTGCAGCTGTCTATCCAAGTACTGTGAGACAAATCTATATTGCAAATCTTCAGTAAACAATGGATCTGGGACTAATCTTGACAATTCAGTTTCGGAAAAATTCACAAACAAGGATGTTTCAAATCGTGCATCAAAGGGGATTTCATCCACATATATGATTTTGACAGGACAGGATGCAGATCGGGTAAGCACTCTGGAACTCTCAAAACTCAATTGGCTTTCTCTTTCAGAACTCTCTTGACTGCCTTGTTTTCTAAGGGTCCTAGGAATCAGATTCGGATTTTCGAAGATTGTTGGTGGATCAGGGTCAGGATTCGCCCTAGTATTTCTTCTTGAAGCCAGTGTATTGATCTTCTCGGAAAAGAAAAATTACAAGGAACACAATCAATTATTTTCAGCCTTTCGACTTCTAGACTCAATCATCCAAAAGGTCTAGAACGAATAAGTATACTGGGGTGATTTACAAATCAAGTACTGAACACACAAGCTTACCAGATATTGACTGAAGCAGCGTTTATCTACTTCCGCTTATGCATAACAAAAGCGTTTCTAAAGCTACCTGGCGTGACTTCAGACTCAGTCTAAGACTCGTGGAACAAACACATCAACAAGCAAGCCATTGAGATGTTTTTCCCCAGTATGGTCGCCACTATGTTAGCACTCAAATCTACCTCAGGCTGAAATGAAGTAAAACTCAAGGCTACATCAAACCACGCTCAGCCTCGTAGCTAGCCCTACGAGGACAAGAGAGGGCTCTCTCCGTCAATCTCGAGAAAATAAGCAATAGGATGCGAGATGACTTACAATAAGAACTGATTTTAGGCTAGTAAAGAGATATGTATGTTTGATTTTTGGTTTTTTGGGTTTTCGCTGGAGTAATGGGAAAACAAATTTTGGGTCCGGGGATAAGGTCAGACCTTTGCAGAGTTCAAGCTAGGGCGAGGTAGGTGATGATCTTGATGCTTTAAATTGGATATATGGATAGATTAGACCGACGAGGAGCTGAAGAGGGCAAAGAAGAACTTGGATCCTCTCCAAACAGCTGAAAACATATAGAACTAACTGAATTCAAAGGCTAAGCACTATAAACAATGGATTCAACCTTAATCACTCATTCAATTTAGTTCAGAAGCATAATGAAAGGATGGCATACATTAAACATGAAGAAACTTACAGTAAACAAAGGAGAAACATCATCAAGAACATAACACCACAAGGATCCCAACAAGTGCCGCAAAACCCCTGATCTTTCCTTAGCCAAAATATGAAAGTATGTACAATAGTATCAAAAGTATCCCAAGAGTCCAACCTCTCCAACCCCTGAAAATGATTGAGAAATTACAATATATAGATCACTCTAACACCTTTCCCCACCTCTAGGGGTCGAATTCCCTCTTCAGGGATCAGTTTCAACCAATTCTAATCATGGAACTACAATCTAGGCGGCTAACAACTTGCCTCTAAAAGAGTGGAAACTGATCCATTACATGATTTTTTACTCATTTGAGAGTGAATCTTCTAGAAGAGATAAAAACAAGCCAAAGTTACATATAAAACATTAATTTACATCATAAAAACCCAAAAATTCTACCCATAAGCAAAACTGGTCCATAATAGGCGAAATACTGAGCTGGCAGCTGAAAATTCAGAAAAATTTCTAGGTGGGTCGCTCCTGAACTGCGTGGGTCGCTCATGTTCTAGGCTGATTTTGAGGTAGCTCCCGGCATCCAAATTGAGCTCATGATAGCTCGTTGGAAAGCCCTGGATGTCTACTTTCCAACCCAAGTGGAATTTCTGAATTTGGAGTTGATTTGACCCTTCACAACCTCATTCTCCCAGAGGTACTTCCTGCTGGTGCAAAAGGTGGCAGCAAGGTGTTTTTTATGGTGTTTTTGAGCTGTTTGACCATCCAGATTTTGTTGAAATGCTAAGTTGACTTCAGAGGATGCATATTTAACCATGAAAAATCCAAAAATGTAAAAATCTCCTCCAGCAAGTGCCTCAAAAAATGCGAGCGCAAGAGCGCGCGACCCACCTAGCCACAAAACCTGTTTTTTAAACCAAAAATTTGGAAATGACAAAATTTTCTCCGAATTTGCCCAAATTTGGAGCGGAGGTCCTCCATCATGTGTCTTGCCCAGTCAATGAAGCCTCGGCCAAAATCCGAAGTGGATTAGGCCTTTTCCGCCGTTGAAGTGCCTTGCGCAACCTCCTCTTCATGATCTTCATCCTCGCTTTGCAAACATGCATGCGAGCCCAGTAATGGCCTTTCATGTGGTGAAGCATGTCTTTATCTCGATTGGCCTTCGCCAACAGCTTCTCCAGATGTATATTTACCCGCGTGAGTACGGTATCTCTGTCAGCTGGTGTCATGTCACCGGGTCTCTTTCGATTCCACTGTCTGTCCTCACGGATTTGGCGCACCTCATAAAATGTGAGCTCATCCTCAAGCTGTTTGTTGCGCTGCTCCAAATAGTTAATCACCCACTGAGCCTTCTGCAATTGGTCTTTCAGCTGGTCATTCTCGGCCCTTTGCTCCTGGATGACTTCCCTCAGCTTCGAGCTAGGAGAGCCCGTATCAACATCAATGACTGTCATATCGGTGTTCCGGCCTCCTGATGGGCCCTCATCATGCATGGGCCTCTTGCCCCTGTCTTGTACCTGTACCTGCACTGGAGAAGAAAGCGAGACCCTTTCCACATCACGTGGAGATAATACTCGTCGTGTCGATGAAGTCGGCAGGACCCCTTCCACCTCACGTGGAGATAGTACCCACCGTGTCGCTGCAAATAAGGCCCTGTGGCCTCGCTGATATGTCTGAACCAAAGGAGTAATGATATGCCCAACCTCAAGCATGTCCGGCTGGTGTGAAGGCTCTCCTGCCTCATAAACTGCCTCGGGAGGCTGCTGTGGCACTCTGAAAAAGTCTCTAGAAATGAAGTCCTCCCAAGTGATGCCCTGCTCTGCCAACTGATGTGACACCAAGATTTTGATCAAAGCGAAATGATATATGCTCCTGTACTGCTGCACTGGGCTCGTCTTCTTCTGCACAAATGTAACCATCTTCTCTATGTTGCGGTATATGAAATAAGGAATATTCATCATACGCACCCTTGTGAAGTGCATCAGCAAACGAACATGATATGAGAAAAGATGAGCATACCTGCCCTCACAACTAAAATACTGAATGATGAGCCTCATGAGTGGTGCATACTCATCTCTCAAGAATCGGAATGGAAAGACTCTGCCCAAGTAAGCCACATATCCGGTTTTAATGTATGGCTCATAATGAAATTTCTCTAACTGCTTACCCTTGCTCCATTTCTCGCCTATGTTCGGTATGCCAGTGGCTTGAGCAATAGTCAAAGGCGATACAATGAAATCAACCCCAGCAAGGTTTACCCGATCACCCTGTAAATGAAGAACAAACAGACGTGCTAATTCACGATGAGGTCGGGTTTGTACAACCATCTCACAAAATCTAAAACATGACAAGAATCGAAAACAATCCATAGCTAATGGACATGCCTGCAACCGAGCCAAAGAAGTAGGCTCCTCTCTGCGATGATCACCACTTCTGTTTTCTCTGCGGGAACTCCGTGGCACATTACCTTCAGCCACCGAATCACTGCCTGACCCTGGCTCATATTCTGACTCTGTCTCTGACATATCTCTGATCAAGCTTTTGGCAATGTGTATACTGATATGAATGCAGTGAAAGAAAAATTAGGATGTATGTTTTAACACCCAACCAATATTCCCACCGTCAAAGCACCATCAAGGAATCAAATCATGGATAAAATCTCAGCTTTAAATGGATTGGAAAAGGCACAATCTCTGTTTTGAATGCAAATGAAATTTTGACCAAATAGGAGCAGGCAACCTTCAAAAGTTTGAACACATCTAGTCAAAGGAGAGCATGGTATTAACAGTGATATGTTTGTCTACAAGTTATGACCATAAAGGTTTCAATGAGCCATTCGAAACAAAGACATGAGCATATGCTAACATTGGGCAATGTGACTCATTACAAACATGAGGAATGTGACTCAAAAGGTTTAAACATGGCATAACACTAACAATGGTAGCAGTGGTATTATGGGTATGATAACAAATTGATTTTGATGTTATATAGAAGGCTAGCCATATCACTGTTTAAGATAGCAAACACACTCTTTACACCATTCATTTTCATTTCAACCCTGAAAACAATAATCTTATAACAGTGGGGTCTTAAATCCTTCATTTGCATATTAGAAACCACCCATGATGACACAAATATGTTTGAAAACCCCAAGTGATTGATGAAAACCTGTTTTGAAGGCAACTGGAGTCGATTCCGAGCCAATCTGGGCGCTCAAACTCAATTCCAAAACTCTGTGTCTGTGTGGGTCGCGCAGGCTCTGTTTGGGTCGCGCAGCCCAGGTGGGTCGCGCACCTGCAAACCCACAGTGCTGAACTGAGTCTGCGTGGGTCGCGCAGCCCAGGTGGGTCGCTCTCCCTCAACTTGGGTCGCGCAGCCCTAAAACTCTGTCTACGCCCTTCAAAAGTCTGAAATCGGCCCTCAAATTTGCAAATACGATTTGGGAGGTATGAATTTGGTTCAAATAAACTTGCTTGGCTTTATACATCTCACAAATATCTTCACAATCAGATTTTATTTCAAATCAAACTTCAAACCCATATCACAAATGTTTTTTGTAATTTTCACTTTGGCTTTTTCAAATACAAACTTCCTTTGGCTTTTTTGAGGTCGATACTAATGATTTTATTGTCTTCTTGCAGGGATATGACTATCTTGGCTAGAGAAAAGACCAGGGGTCTGCTTTTACAATGTCTTCATGGCGGAACAATTACAATTTATTACAAAATGATAATGACAAATTTCTAGTTCCAAAACAGGGTTTTGGACTAGCAATGTATTTTTTTAAGAAAATGCCGATGATAATAAAATAGAAATCACAAGTGCTGGACTTTCCTCACCTTGCAGGCTTTATGAATAGTGTATAAATGACTCAAAAACCCTAGACACCAAGACCTAGGACACTTATCGACATTTTAATGACCTCATACATAATGACAATAACTATAAATAATTTTTTGAGGAAACATTTTTAAAATAGCGCTGCAGGTATAGTATGAGGAAACACAAGATGACACAACCCTTCGTCAGTTCGTGGCATGATCCTAGTGATATGCAAAGAAGTGAAACAAGTGAGACACCTAATAATGAATATGCAAAAGACGAAATGATCACTGACGGAGGGCAGCAAGGGCTGACTCTAACAGGCCCATGACTTCATAAATGCCTGTGATGGATTGCCACTATCTTTGAAAGTGTTCGGTGCACTTCTCCATCGAAACAATGACCTGTCTTATTGGTATTCGCATTTGGTTCAACTTCAAAAGATACTTCCCAAACATATACAAGAAAGGCTTCGAATTAGTTACGACGCCTTAAATAAAGAGGAAAAACAAGTATTCTTAGATATTGCATGTTTTTTCATAGGACAAAATAGGGATATGGCCATTGGCATATGGAACATCTCAAAATGGGGAGGCTGGTTAGCATTTCAAAATCTATAGAACAAATGTCTAGTGGAAGTGGATGGTTGGAATCAGATACCTATGCACGCCCACCTAAGGGATCTTGGAATATGTGAGGCCACTGTTTCACAGCCACATCGGTTTTGCCATTTTGATGACTTATTGCTGCAATCAATGGTAAGTAGTCAATCACTCAAATCCTCTTATATATTAATCCAAAAATATGGGGGTTCATTATATTACAAGAATGAATGAGCATTAATAACTATCAATTTTTTTTATGATGAGCAGAAAATAGCCGTGCGGGGAATTAGACTGGTTCTTAGCGAATACCATGATGTGGATGAATTTGAGGGTATTCAAATGACCAGGTTACACTTTGTTGATACTGAAGGTTCTCTCTTGGAATGTGTTCAGAGTAGTGAAAATCTCCTAAATATCGTATGGCTTTGCTGGAAAAAGTGTCCATACTCTTTTCTCTTTCCTCTGATTCCAATGCAGAACTTAAGGTTTCTTCATGTGTCTAGGGAAAAATTAAAAACATTGTGGCAACAAGAATCATGGTAAATTGAAAGTTGTTGTGTAAACGTTTGTGTTTGCTGACTATTATCAATAGATTGTCTTGGAAGGATTTGAAACGTTTAATAGATGATAATCATGATCCACTTATAAATATCTTTCTTGCAGTGCCTTGTACGTTTAGAGGAGTTGCGAGTAGATGGATGTGTGCAATTAAAGAGCATATGGGGATCAGATCAGCTAACAAAACATCATCGGATAGATGTTAGTGGGTGCACTCAGTGAGAAGAGCTCCCAAGTATGGAAACGTTGATGTCCTTGGAGGAGCTATGGGGAGAGGGTTGCGCTAAGCTGAAGAGCATCAAGGGGTTGGAGCAGGCAACAAAGCTTCGATATTTAGATGTTTTTAGATTCTCTCAGTTAGATGAGCTTCGAAGTATGAAATTATTGACATACTTGGAGCAGTTGAGGGCAAAGGGATGCGCTAAGTTGAAGAGCATATGGGCGTTGGAGCAGGCCACAAAAATTCAAGTGTTAAATGTTTCTGGGTGCTCTCTATTAGATGAGTTGCCAAGTATGGAATTATTGACATCTTTGGAGTACTTGTGGGCAAAGGAATGTGCAAAGCTGAAGAGCATATGGGGTTAGAGGATCCAACAAAATTTCGACTTTTATATATATTTATGAGTGCTTTGAGGTAGATGAGCTTCCAAGTATGAAATTATTGACATCTTTGGAGGATTTGTTTGCCAAGTATGGAATTATTGACATCTTTGGAGGAGTTTTTTGTGAAGGGATGTGTTAAGCTAAAGAGCATACAAGGGTTGGAGTAGGCTACAAAAATTCGATATATAGATGTTTCTGGGTGCTCTCAATTAGATGTGATGCCAAATATGGAATTATTGAGATCTTTGGAGTACTTGTTTGCAGAGGGATGTGCCAACTTGAAGAGCATAAGGGGGTTGGAGCAGGCCACAAAAATTCAAGTGTTACATGTTTCTGGCTGCTCTCAATTAGATGAACTGCAAAGTATGGACTTATTGAGATCTTTGGAGTACTTGTTTGTAGAGGGATGTGAGAAGCTGAAGAGCATATGGGGGTTGGAGCACGCCACAAACCTTCGATATTTAGATGTTTTTGGGTGCTCTAAATTAGATGTGTTTCCTATTGGAGATAACCCCAACTGCAAACCTGAGCAGAAGGAGGACAAAAATTCAATTTTTTATTTGATCCTGAAGGAAGCGCAGGTCGGGGACGAGTGCTACTGATCTGTTACAACTATGGAGAAGTAGGGCACTTTGCAAAAGACTGTACGAACCCTAAAAGGCAGTCCTGTCGATACTGTAGACAACTGGTCCATGCAATTTAAGACTGTCCAATCTTGATAACAAAGATGCAGGAGAAGCAACCAACACCTATGCAGAATGTGCAGAGGGTTAAGGCTGAAATGCGAGACAAAGATCCAAGCGTAAATTTCATAACACGCAGTGGAATGGCCACCGGAGGACCTGGGGAGAAGGCTGCGCCTGAACCTATGATCTGACCAACAGTTAGCAGAAAAGAAGGTTTGGACCTAAATAGGGCAAAAGAAACATTTATCGCAGCTCGCAAAGATTTTTCCGAGGTGGAGGCATCTACTTCTTAGGCACCCGCGAACCTCAAGGCAGATGAGGAGGTCAAACCCTTCTTGTAGGCATGTATGAAGCTACTGTGCAACCCAAAGGCTATGGAAAATCTTCAGGCACTGATAGATAGCTGCACAATACGAACTAACCTACCCCCGGAAGTCAGGGATGTACACAAACTATACAGATACAAGAAACACACCGGTAGGGAGATGCGATTGACAACGTAGATCGGTGATTATGAAATGGATCACGTTATTTTGGACCTGGGGTCAGATGCGAATGTACTACCAAAGAAAACATGGCAGGGAATGGGAGAACCCAAGTTGGATTGGTCCACTATCTAGTTGCATATGGCCAATCAGTAGAATATCATACCCTTGGGGAGACTGTCGAAGATTGTAGTTGATATCGCGAGGGTCAAGGTCTTGGTTGATTTTGAAGTCATTCAGATTGTAGAAGATGCGGACCCCTACCCTGTGCTTCTAGGGTTAGAATGGGCCATATATATGGGAGGTATCATTAACTTGAAGAAGAGAAGCATGGTGTTTGAAAATAACGGTACAAGGGTGATAGTACCATTAGATCCTGCGGAAGGCGAATGATACAGAGAGCTGGTGCATGACGAAGAGGATGTGGATCACATATATAAGTTGACTGTGAGGGATGAAGATTGGATCAACCCCATGGCAGGTGGAGTACTCTGCTGGGAAAAGGACAGTGAATGCTTCTCTGACTCTGATGGGGAGATAGAGAACTGGCAGAACCAGTCACATGATGTCTCTACACTGCGATGTCTTCGGGTCACAAAGGACTTCTGTTGTGTTTCCTCAGAGGTAAGAGACCTACCTTATTTTTATGGTTCTAGTAATATTAAGGCATTTTTACGAGCATTCAAAGCTGAGGTTCCAAGAGAATAAAGGCTATGGGCCCTTAATATTTCCATGTGTGAAACACCTACGTAGTGGTGGGACACGCATAAGGAAGCATTCCAGGATTGGGAGGAATATCAGGATATGATGATCCTATGATTTGAAGCCCCAGCTGAGGTACGAGTCAAGAAATTCCTTGGGCCAGGAGACCCACATGAATATCTGTTCGCTTGGATAGAACAGTGGTGCAACAGGACTACCAGAGAGTGGGTTCACCTGTTTATTCATGGCTTGGGACCACTCCCCACGGCATGGTATTTAAATGCGGATCTCCATCAGCGCACCCACCACTGGGGGACTTTGAAGGATGAATTTTTGGGGGAATTTGGGTTAGTAGGTGGAACAGAGGTGCTCGACACAACTCTGCAGGACATTGACATGGTTTCATGGGGTGAATCGCACCTGTATGTCGCACCTGAGATACCGAACATGGTCAAATGCCACGGCCTAGCCCTAGAAAAGTGTAAGGATGATCCACTAGCTGTTTTTGTCTTATAATTAGAGGGAATGCATAGAGTTACTAGGCCACTCAAGCTGCAAACAATTCAAATTGAAATGCACCCTACGTTGGCTAATATTGGGGAAACAGATACAATAGAAAAAGTTATCATAAATCGAGCAACTCCTATAGCAAGGAAATAGCTGCGTTCAATCCTCATCCACGCAGACTATTACAGGAAGTTCGTACGAAAGTATGCACTGATCACAACACCTTTGTGAGAATTGCTTACGAAGGAGGTTTTGTTCTGTGGGGATGGCGCATGTCAGGCAAACACGTCTCTGGTTTTGAAGTACCTAGGGAACCAGCTTGTGTTGGGGGAGGATGCACATGAGGCGCAAGTTTGTAACCCAAGCGTAGCAGGTATGTTGAGCACATAGGAGGTGCGAAAACTAGCCGTTGGCACAATAAAATCTTGTAAAAAAAAAAAGTTACCGTTGAACGGAGCGGCCGACTGGAATTTAATAAGGCGAATTTTGGGGATTTTTTACCGTTTACGTGATGGTAAGTTCCAGGTGAAGTTTACCCTACTGTTGGTCAATCACAAGAACTATAAGAAGGGCAGGATAGCTCAGACAAGTGTTCCATATTTTGTGAATAGCTTGTACTTGTCTTGTTTGTCCCGGACGAATTTGGGCTATAAGATTTTCTGTGCCTATAGTGTCCTTTCATGTCTGATCAACCTACTCCTTCTGATAGTAGCCACCTAGATTTGGAATTCATCTTCCGCACCAGAATAATGGCCACTAATCCTGTTGAATCATCAGTGCTAGTATCCTCAGGGGAACAAGAGATGGAGGAAGTGGTGGCAATTGAATCCAAGACCAAAGACATTATCTCCACACCAAGTCCTGTCACAAGGAAGGACAAGGAAAAGGCACAGAGCTTAGGGAAACCCCCAAAACCTATGAAATGGGTGGGAGGGAAGCCCAGGACTTCCCCGAGAAATGTTAAGTCCCCGCGGGTGACACCCCGGGCTCAGAATGCGAGGGGGGAGGCCTAGCCTGCCGACCCAATCAGCTGGTTACCTCCATTTGTCCGACCGCGAAGGCCCTTGACGCACACACCAAAGAACCTGGACAGCCTGATCACCTATCTGTAGACACCACTGATCCTGGGAAAGATCCCTGTCCTTAGCGACCCTTGTGGAAGGCTTCATGAGGTCAAATTTGATGATCACGACTTGGAAAATTTTAAAGCCTTCCCTGAGCTGGCCCCCAAGTTTTACTTTGAAATGATTTATGCAAATGATTGGGTTATAGTTGTTCCCCAGTGCTGGGTATGTGGATTGGCCGGATTCGGGCTCCTGAACCTACTGGGAATTCCCAACTTTGGAAACTACAACGTCACGGATCGGCTGGACCACGAGTTGCTCGCCCTGATTCACGATGGTTGCTTATGGATTCGGGACATAATCCCCATAAACGCTGCGCTGATTCACAAAATTGTTGGCCTTCCCATGAAAGGGCCACACCCTCTGGAGCGCATAGGCAAGAAATATGAAGGAGAAACTGCTAGATATGTGCGCCAGACCTACCACGTGGAAAGAAATACACGGGGCTTCATCATCAAGTCTATTAGTGACTTTGCTACGCAGCTGGGTACTATGTTATTAGCATGCAAGCTAATGCAAAAATGCCAAGTCGCGACTACCCCTGCTTATGTCATTCAGTTAGCAGGCCAATGTGTGAAGGGGGTCTCCCTCAATTGGGCCCAATAATTATGCGATGAGTTTTTTACCAATGTCCGCGAGTCTCAAGAGCAAGGGAAGGCATTTTTCTACTTCTGGTTACTGTTCCTTATAGCAATGGTTGCTTGGGAAGCCCCTGCAGAGTCGGTCCTCCCCGAGCTCACTCCAAAAATGTATGAAGGGGCTCGATATACCCATCTGTGGGACTCCAAGGACGTGCAGCGCATAGAGGATAACCAAGTCTTCTGGGTCCTCTTCCAAAGCAGCTTGGTAGCAGCCATCAATTCTCAACCCCAGCTGTCCCCAATAGTATATGACAGATACAAAAGTATTGCGACATTCTAGGTTACCATGCACAACATTCAGATCAGAGGCCTCAAGGATAAAACCTAGACCTTGCTTCCTTATATGGTAGCAGACGAAGAGATTGACAGAGTGATTATGCTCTGGCCTTCTGCCTAGAAGATCAGCTTCAAAACCAATGCGAGGGGCACTGATGGAACTAGCACGATGTAGGTGCTCCCACCTGTCATCATCAAGGATACCACAGGCCCAAGAAAGCGAACCAGAAAAGACTCGGGCGCAGCAGCAAAGAAGGATACACAACCAAAGAAGACCACCGAGAAGGACACTGGGCCTAAGACTCATGCCGGTTCGAAGCCAGTTCTGGGCACGAAAGGGTTGAACATCAGGGGTACGACCTCCCCCTAGGGAACAAAGCGAATAGGTGAGCCTGTTAAAGGGTCCCGAAAGAAGTAGCGCTCTTAATAGGCAAAACGTGATGAGACAGTCACGCTGACTAATGGATACCTTGAACAAATTGCGGACGCAGTCACTCTGGCCATAGAGGATAAATAGGCCGCCTTGGAGGAACAATAGAAAGCTGCGCTCGACACCATCTAGGCTAAGCTCCGTGCTTTGCAGACCAGCGTAATTCAGGTACGTACTCCCTTAGAAATCAGTAGTTTAGCGCTAGTCACAGAGGGAAGCTGTCTCTGCTCCCTACCTAGCGTCGCCCTTGTGATCAGTCCACTCGAACTGGGGATGCAACTCCTAGCTAGTGCAAGGGTGCAGTTGAATCTAGCCAAGCTGTCCCATGAGGCATTGTAGGGCCTCCACACTACCATATTTTAGGAGATTCACCATCGGTACCAACAAGTGCACCAACAACTCAATACGGCCGAGCAGACCATCGCAGCACAGAGCGTCAAAGTGTCCCTCCATATCACGCAGCAAGCGGAGCTCAAAAACTTGATTCACTAGCTCTGCACAAAGGTTACAGAGGAAATCCTGGACGCAGCCACCCCCCAGGCTAAATTTTAAGGACTGGTCGCAGCATTGAAGGCCTCCAGGACAGAAATTCGGGTTTTCAAAACACAGATGGAGTAACAAATCACTGGTTTACAAGCCAAATTGTAGCTAGAAACACCTCTGGAGATACAGGCACAGTGAGATGCGCTGGTAACCATGGATACAAACACCATTACAGGGCAGATTGCGCAAGGCGCCCAAATTTTGGAGACAACCATGCAGCTATGGACCAGGGTCTAGCACGATTCGATCCTGTGAGAAATAAATCAGGACCTGCGGCAAAAGGAGGAAGCGTTCAAGAAGATAGAGGCCTCCTACATGTAAAAAGACACATAAACTCACCAAGTCACTTTTTTCCAACTGCAAAACACATTTAATAGCTTGCATACATATGTTTATAGTGAATGAATACCTTGAACCAACATCAAGTACTTTCATTACCAGATCAGTAGTGATTACTTGATTATTTCTTTAGGCAAAGATTGTAAGAGGGCCAGGTAGCTTCTAGTTTCATCCTTTCTTTGAAAGGTGACATAACCAGTAAATGCCCCTACAGTCTATCTCTGTATTAGAAATAAGAAGTTCTCACATTTCAAATCAGGTTAGTATCAGAGCTTAGGTTGAGCTCAAAATTTTTTAAATTTTGTGCAA
The DNA here is from genome assembly GCA_034641835.2 of Pinus albicaulis. Classification (NCBI taxonomy): domain Eukaryota; kingdom Viridiplantae; phylum Streptophyta; class Pinopsida; order Pinales; family Pinaceae; genus Pinus; species Pinus albicaulis. The sequence continues at coordinate 23,807,994 of CM076569.1, read as the reverse complement.
AGAAATATTGTGTTGTTTTGCAAATTTGATGCTTACTAGACTGAAAATGAAAAGAGGGGAATGAAAATTGGTTAGTGCACAAACTAATCCAGAACCAAGGAGGGCCAGGGTGCCATTATCTCCACCTTCTATCTCACCCTCAATAACCTTAGAAGCAGCTACAAGCATGTCTTTAAGAGAAGGTGAAGCTCATGAAGAAATGGATCCCAAGGAAGAAGAAAGGGTTTTTCGAAAAGCTTTCTTGGATATGACTGAAATGGTAAGGATCCTCTATCAAGAAATAAATTATAGGATTGCTCGAGAAGGATCTAAAAACCAAAGAGAAGGAGGAGATTCTTTAGGAGGAAAGAAGGAAAATGATAAGTCAAAGAAAGGGAATGGAAGAAATGGTGATTCACCATCTCCATCGTCATCCTCTTCCTCAACATCATCCTCTTCAACTTCAGTAAATCAATCACATAAGTAAAAAACAACTGGTAAAAATCCTTTGTTAAAGCTTGATGTCAAATTTGAATTGCCAATGTTTAATGGTGATGTTAATGCAAATAAATTAGATAACTGGATTAGACAACTGGAAGTCTATCTAAGGATTCAAAATCTGCATTATGATGACACAAAAATACAATTAGCCTCATTACGGATGGATGGAGTAGCATTGGTTTGGTGGGAAGCCAAAACCAGGGATGAAATCAAGAAACATGGTAAGATTTCTTTATCATGGACTGAGTTTATTACTGCAATCAGGAAGCAATTTTATCCTCTTGCTCACCTTCAGAAGGCTATAATGAACTGGAAAAACTTTAGACAGCTTAAGGGACAGAATGTGAAAGACTATACACAGGAATTTAGGAGAAGATCACTCTTACTTGGGGTAGATTTAAAAAGCCAAGACACTTTGTTAAATTACATAGGTGGTTTGCACAGTTACCTTAAACACACTATCCTTGTAGAAATTATATAACTAATGTGTTGTACATCCAATATTCTCCTGATCACACACTATTTTAACTTCATGCACAATACAAAATCTCTTCTACCATTCATCATCACATGCGGAAATTAAATCAATTGCATGCACACAATGAAACCATAAAAATTCACACATATGAACACAGTGTTTTAATGGGAAATCTTAAAGCTGAAAACCTCAACTATATGTATATAATATATGTCATAGATATCATGTAACAATCCTCATACAAAGCTTCTCATAAGCTCTCAGTACAATCCAATCGCTACACACTAATCAGGCTTGATCTTGCAAATCCATGCACCGATCTTTGCCACACCTTTGCCTTTGCCTAATCCCCTGCGAAGAATGGCTGCGGACAGACTCCATTGTTCCGGTGTTCACTGTTGCGTCTCTCATTGGCATCCTCCAATCACACTTTGTGCAAGTATACAACACAAGGTCCTGGCTTGATAATCCTTTATATACCTATCTCTCCTTGGTCTCACAAACTTTCTCACTTTTGAGTTAAGAGGTATTCTTAAGTTGATTAATGATTTTAATATTTTAGTGAATTAATTAATAATTAATTCACACCACTCTTCACTAGTGTATCAATCAGTTAGACTAGATACAAATAGCTCAACTATGTTTAGATTAGTTAAACTGAACACAACTCCTTTAACTTCCTCAATCAACTCCACCAAACTCTGTCACATGAGTTCTAACTGAAGTATCCATGCAATAGCTCCACTTAACCCTCAGGAATAGCGTAATTCCTTCTGTCATCTTCTGTGCCACATCTGTGCACTTAACTGAAGTGCTCCAAGAGAATAAGATAATGTTTAGAGTCCAAATATTATTGAGAGCTAATAATATTCGACATATCTATTTTTAGACTGGCAATCTAAAAATAGATTCCGCCCAATATGTCTAAAAATAGAAGTCCATCTATTTTTCCAACTTGACCAACCATCCACAAATAGCATCCTGCAACTCATAGAATATGATCAACATGTCTAAAAATAGACATAGTCTAAAAATAGACTTGCGCCAAAAACAGCCTGTGGGCCCACTTATGATGAAGGTGACTCTTTCTACTAAGCTCATCATCTTGTTGCAATCTCAACACTCCCTCTCACTCTGATAGGGATTATACACATACCCAATCCTATTGGCATTTTAATTTGCTCTGGTGGCGCAACGTAGAATATCGGCATATAATCAAGGGCGGGAATATGAAAAGTAACATGATCTTCCGCTGCACACAATCTCTGATATGATGATACTGGATGTCAATGTGTTTAGATCTATCATGAAATACTGGATTAACTAAGAGTTTGATACAACTCTGATTATCACAATATATCACAGTAGGATCTAAGTTAGAACCGAACAACCCGACCAGGATCTTCCTCATCCATATAGCCTCGCATGCAGCCAAACTTGTTGCCATGTACTCAGCCTCCACTAAGTTGAGTGCCACGGATCTTTGTTTCCTGCTGTACCAAGAAACTGTTGTAGACCCGATATTGAATATCCCTCCAGATGTGCTCTTTCTATCTGTTGGGCTCCCTACCCAATCTACATCCGTGAAGCCATACAACTTCACCTCATCAGACTGTCTATACCATAATCCATATCCCGATGTGCCTCTAAGATATCTCAATACATGCTTCCCTGCCTTCCAAAAGAGCTTGGTAGGCTTAACCATAGCTTGTGAAAGCTGGTTAACAACATAGCATATGTTCAGTCGTGTATTGACTAGATACATGAAACAAGAACAACCATTATTAAATCCTTTGATGGCATCCACTACTCTGCTGGTAACGTATCTTTCTCCAACCACCGGAGAGAGGTGATGAGCTTGCGGCCTTACTGTGCTTCTCAGTATCTCTTGGGCCGCACGCCGAAATAAATAATGCATCCAACTGCCTTCTGCAATCCCAGGAAATAATGAAGGAGGCCAAAGTCCTTCATCTCAAACTCTTTTGCAAGATCCTCCTTGCATGAGAGTATCAACAGCTCATCACCTGTCAAAATCAAATCATCTACATAAAGTACAATGATCAGCAACTTACCCTCCACCACAATCTGGTATAGGTTCAAATCTACCTCACTCTTGGAGAATCCAAGTCCGGTGAAATAACTATCTATCCATGTGTGCCAAGCACGAGGTGCTTGTTTCAACCCATACAGTTCTCTCTTGAGCCCGCACACATGCGACTCACTGCTGAAGATCTCGAAACCTTCGGGCTACTCTATGTACACCTCCTCCTTAATGACTTCATTGAGGAACGCAGTCTTCACATCCATCGATGAATGTGCCACCCCCGACGCGGCGAGAGAGAAAAATAATCCGTATGGAAGAATACCTTGCGACAGGTGCAAAGGTTTCCTCATAGTCGATCCCCTCGGTCTCCGTGAGAAGCCCCGGGCAACAAATCTTGCCTTGTACTTCTCCACACTCCCCATGATCATTTGCCTTCACTTTGTAGATCCATCTCGAACCTACCACTGATTTCCCTTCCAGCCTTGGGACAATCTCCCATGCACTGTTTCTGACAATCGAATCATACTCTTCCACCATGGCATCTACCCATGCAGGGTCCTCCATAGCTTCCTTGAAAGAAGATGGTTTTGTCATGATACACTTGCTCCTCAAAGCCATGTACCCAGTATATCAGTCAGGTGACTGTCTTTTTCTGCGCTGTGATGTAGGGGCTCCTACATTCTGCGCTGCATCATGATTTAGTCGCTCAGCTTCTGTAGTGCGCTTCTGCCCTCTGATGGTTGGCACTGCATGAGTGGTTTCTTCCACTCCATGAACCTCCTCTTGTGGCTAATCCACATCCTGAGGCTCATCCTTAGGAACTAATAGCTCTTCATCTGCATGCAAGTGTGGCTCCCTCTCAAGCGAACACTTCATGGCTTTCTCCTCATGAAATTTGATATCACGTTGAACAACAGTCTTCCGACTGTCTGGAAAATACACACGATAGTTGTGGGGTGTTTCTGTGTACCCCAAAAATATCCCAACCTCTGCGGTCAGCTCCAGATTCTTCCTGGCATCCTTCGTCACATGAATGTAAACAGGTGAGCCAAAAATCTTCAAATGAGAAATATCAGGCTTCCTACCAGAAAACGCCTCCTTGGGTGTACTCATGCCAAGTATCCTATCAAGACAACGGTTTTGCACAGATATTGCAGTGTTGCATGCTTCTGCCCACAAGTGTATGGGAAGGCCCTGATCATGCAACATCGCCCATGCAGCACCCACGATCATTCTGTTCTTTCACTCCACGACCCCATTCTGCTGTGGGTTATGAGGCGTTATGACCTCTCTTCAAATTCCTTCTGCACTGCAAAAGTCTTTGAATTCGCTAGAGATGAATTCACCACCATTGTCACTCCTAAGAGCCTTCACCTGCCTCCCTAAATCTTTCTCCACCAGTGCCTTGAACTCACAGAACTTTGAGAATGTCTCGCTCTTCTTTTGCATGAAGAAGATCCAGCACTTCTGAGAAAACTCATAAAAAAAGATCACATAATACCTGTGCTTTGCTGTTGAAGCTACTGAGAAAGGTCCACACACGTCTATGGGAATTCTCTCAAGGATCGTCGTGGTGTGATTATCCTTCTCATGAAAGGTGGCTTGCACAAGTTTTCCCAAGGTACATCCCTTGCACTGATTAGACTGCGCAACTGTACCCTTGGGAAGCCCAGTAGAAATCTGCTGCAAAATTTTCAAAGCTCCATGGTGAAGGTGGCCCAATCTCCTATGCCACAGCTCGCCCTCATCCCGGCTCACCACTCCTTCTACCTTGCCTGCCATTGTTGTGCAGCCATATACCTGTAATTGATAAAGGTTGTTAACTCGAACCCCTATCCTCCAGGTTTCACCAGTTGCCTTACTACGCAAGAAAGCCTTTACCTTGCTAAAGACAACATTATATCCCTTGTCTTCCAACATCACAACAGAGATAAGATTCTTCTTCAACCCCGGAACAGGCATGACATCCTTTAATACAAAGGGTTTACCAGACTCCCTCTCAAAGGAAATGGTACCGATACCAGTCGCACTGTATCTACCATCATCTCCCATCTTGATGTGCACTCCAAGATCTTTCTCATCCAGATCAGTAAACAAATATTTTTCTTCAGTCATGTGGAAAGATACACCACTGTCTAGAAACCACACTGATCCCATCACACATGAGACCAAGTATGCGATGAGCGAAAAATCCAGCTCAAACTGCGAGGCTAAGGCCTCTCCAACTATAGATCTAACAGTCTGCTTTGTTTTCTTCTTCTGTGGACAATTAGTGGTGTAATGTCCATGTTGGTGACATGAAAGCACTTCACCTTGGACATGTCCTACTTCTTGCCTTTCGCACTGGATTGAGAAGAATTTTTATTTCCCTTCCCCTTCGTTGCTTTGGAAACCAAAGTGAAATTTTATTGATCTTCATTCTTCGATGAAGATCCATCCCTGGTACTCCGCCTTATCTCCTCTTGCACAAGATCTGACCAAATTTGCTCCCATCCTGACAGTTTCTCTCGACCATTGACAGAGTCCTCATAGGAATGCCAAATCTTCGAAAGCCCAAGGAGAGCCAAGCTCACCAAGTCCTCTTCATCTACAGTGACCCCCACACTTTTCATCTCATCCCTGCACTGGACAAACTTTGTGAGGTACTTGGGTATACTGTCACCTTTCTCCATTTTTATCTTCCTGAGTTTATCCTTGAGTGCCAACTTCCTCTAGTCACTCTTGCTTTGGAAAAAATTTGTCAAAGCTTTCCACATCAAGAATGGAGAAGCTTTACCATGAAGGTTGGAAACTATGTGATCCTTCACACCTTCCAAAAGAATCCTTCAACATTTTTCTGTCTTCTTTTGCCATGTGTCAAGTGTGGCAGCATCGCTAGAAGCACGTTTTGGAATTTCTACATCTATGAACTCCTTCAACCCATTGTCCTCTAGCACCGCCTCCATCCTGTCTCTCCATGAAATATAATTCAAGCTTCCCTCAAGGGCATACTCCAATCGCAATCCGTTGAAAGACATCTCAACTTCGACACCAAGAAAACACTACTGCAAATTCGAATTCCACCAGCACAAAACTCAACCGCTTCAATGATTTGCAATTGCTCCAATGATCAATATAGCTCTGATACCATGTAGAAATTATATAACTGATGTGTTATACATCCAATATTCTTCTTATCACACACTATTTTAACTTCATGCACAATACAAAATCTCTTCTACCATTGATCATCACATGCGGAAATTAAATCAATTGCATGCACACAATGAAACCATAAAAATTCACACATATGAACATAGTGTTTTAACGGGAAAGCTTAAAGCTGAAAACCTCAACTATCTGTATATAATATATGTCATAGATATCATGTAAAAATCCTCATACAAAGCTTCTCACAAGCTCTCAGTACAATCCAATCACTACACACTAATTAGGATTGATCTTGCAAATCCATGCACTGATCTTTGCCGCCTGCTAGCCTGCCTCTACTGCGCAATCCCTGCTGAAGAATGGATCTGAATGAAGTTGAATTGGTCCATCCTTGCTCATGCAATCCTCATTGGCATCTCCAATCACTTTATGTTGCAAATCATGCAACACTATAGTCACAACTGATAGTCAACCTGCTCTTTCACCTATCTCTCCACGGGTCTCCACTGAAACTGTCCATGCACTGTAGTTAACTGATGTATTCTTCAGTTGATTAATGAGTTAATATTTAGTGTGTTAGTCATCAGTATTTTTCACTTTTTGGTGATGACTATTTATAACAGTCAAGTTTTCTAGCAGCTGATCTAAAAATTTGTCAAATTTGCCAACTAGAAAACACCCATAAACATTTTTTCCCTCCTACCTTTTTCAATCCGCCCATGATGAGATGAAACTCATTATTAAGCCCTATCTAGCCTGAGCCATACTAGTTCACCCATCAGCTCCAAAGAAACAATCCAAATTTGTCCAAAGAAGTTTCCCCTAAGCTAGGTAGTGGCGCTTTAGGCATCTCTTCCTTGGCAAACTACCCTAAAAGCCAAAGAACCTCTATTTGCTGCAGACCAGTCATAACAGAACATTCCCATTCTGTGAACAAATTTGGTTACAACCCTAGGTCACGCCACTAATAAACCCTCAAGTCTCAGCTATGCATGTTCCATAGGTCAAACTGACTTTAGGTGGTTTTACAGTGTTTTCATGGATCTTTCAAAAAACAGAAGTACACCAGCATTCCCAGGAGAAAATATTTGGTTCCACATGAGAAGAAAGTTGCTTCTCAATCTGATTTTGAGCCTGGGATGTAGCTACAGGACAGAGAGTTTTTCATTACACTCCTGTGATCACAGTCAAAGCATGAAAGGACAGTGAAAGGAAAAATAACACTGTCAAAAGATGATGAAATGGCAAGACTGAAAAACCTCCTTCATCTATAAATAGAGGGATTGAAGACTGAAGAACCTCCTTCATTTTATAAGTAGAGGGTTGAAGACTAAAAGTGCCTCCTTCATCTATAAGTAGACGGTTGAAGACTAAAATCACCTCCTTCATCTATAAGCAGAGGGCCAAGGGTAAAGTTTGATTTTTAGAATAAAAATGACTGTAAGGAAAATTTTTTGAGTGCAGTGAAACAACAACTGAAGGTCTCTGCATGAAAATGATGATTAAAAGGCAGAGGTAAAGCAGTGGTGTTTTTCAAAGATTGTTTGCATAAGCCCATTGTTATTGAATTACAAGGTGAAGCTAATAGGTTGATCATGGGTGAAGAAATATTATGAAGTTGATGGCCAAAGGATTCAAAGGGTTTTGGCCTCAAAATGACCTCTGCCATCAAGTATAAAGGAAACCACTATCAATATGTTCACCAAACATTCTTCAGCTGGTTAAGACAGAGGTTGAAAATCAATCATGACATATGGTAAAGATTCTAAAGGGACTGCTCTCAAAAAGGGTGAAATGAATGAAAACTCATGTTTTTGCAGACTCCCTTCATAGAAGAACAAAGGGACAGACTTCCCTTGTTCACTTTTCAACTCTAAGTACATCATCCCCTGTTTTATTTTTACCCATAGTCAAGAAGGAAGCTCAAACTCACCTGCCATCTCATTCAATTTCCACAGTGGGCAAGACCATATCCAAAGCATCAGGAGAAAAAAATGTCAGTTTAGGTTGCAAAAGGGAGAAGCTACCTCCTTCAAAGTGTCAAAGAAAACCTCATACAACACAAAGTATCTTCTACAGGTATCCTCTTTTCAAATGACAAAAAAAAAATGGATGATGATGATATTCAGAGGTGCTTCTTTTCCTTTTTCATAAAAACCTTTTTCAACTGATCAAGAGTAACAACAGATGAGCCATACAAAGACAATAGGTGGAAAGGGATTTTGAAATTACATTTAAGTTCTCTTTCCCCTAGAAAAAGGTAGTTTCATTCAAAAGGCATCTCTAAAATCCTTCACATGGATCAGAGCATTTTCCCTTCCATAGTGCAGGTATCAAAAGAAAGACATTTTTCATTCCTTGAATGAGAAAACAGTCAAAGTTCTAAAATTCTCAAAAAGGTTGTTTCATTTCAAAAAGGGAGGTCAGGCTTATAAGGAAATGACCATTTGCCACTATAAGTTTTGTTTGAACAAAAGGGAGTCTCATTTGTGTTTTGGAAAAGGTACGAGCATCAGGTTTTGATTTTAAACCAAAGGCCTTTTCAAACATTGTCAAAATCTTCATCAAACATCATAGGGAATTTTGATTCTCTTTTCAAAAGCAAGGGTAGTTTGACCGTTGCAAACTCTTTAAAATTTCTCCGTACACAAAGAAAACTCCTCCTCCTTACAGCTGGGTCGAGGAAGGAGTTTTTCGAGAAAATCCACCAAGTTTACCGGGTTGAAGACCGCGCGACACACCTATAAGATTGCGCGGCACGTTCAGGCGAAAAATTTCCACAGAGTTGCACTGCTGCGCGGCGCGCCTGTAGCGGCCTGTGTCGCGCCTGTAGCCTCCAGTCACAAGGGCCCGACAGGTGACCTGACAGTCTTTTTGCGCAGCCCTCTCCCATTCTAAACGTGCCGCGCATGGTTTAAGCCATCAAAATGCCTCCAAGAGTTTTTAAAAGCTTCTCAAACTCCTCGAACAAGGCTACCATCGTGTCTCAAGGTATTTTTTCTGTTGGCAATATGATGCTGAGTATTGTCCTTGATGGCAACCCACTTTCTGAAGATGATGGCAACCTACTTGATGAAGTTGTCCCTGATGGAATATGTACTGATGAACTCATTAAATGATGTAAATATGATGTATATACAATGAGAACAGAAGGTATTGATGGAAGGAATGTCAGTATGTGCTAGAACATGATGAAAAGAGTATGTCTCAAGGCATACGTGGATTTGTCTAGACAAAGTAGCGTATGCACGCGAGAAATAACGTTCCAAGCCGCGTATGGGCAAAAGCGCTCTAAATATGTAAAACCAGGGGTAACCACCATGGTATTGACCCATTGTATTGAGTAATGATTCGTCTATGTGACCCCGCCCAGGAATACCATCGAAAGTAATGTGGTTTTGGCTCATGGTATTGAAAAAGGGTAAACCTATATAAGGAGAAGAAAATCATTGTGCATGGTGTGCATGAGTCTAGACTTTGATGAATACTTCACTCTGAAGTATATCTGTATGGGTGAACTCTGTTCCTAATTGATATATCTGAATCTATGATGCTCCTATGAACATGATGAAGGCTCAAGATCTCTAGATCTAGAAATGGTGAATGTCAAGGATGATCTGAAAAGAAGTGAAGAAGACTTGGCGCAATCCTGTTGAAGAGATTGAAGAAATCTGGGTAAGTTTATAGATCTGGTCTGTACTGCAAAGTTTATCTTTTATAGATCTATACGCAGGTTCGTTTCATGAAAAGCGCGTGTATACGCGGGTATGTGGAAAGAAAAGCACGTATGCGTAGTTAGGGTTTTCTTTGGAAAATGTACTGAAGTATACGCGGGTTCGTCTTCTGAAAAACGCGTATATACGCGGGTCTGATTAAATAAAACCAGGTATTATTTCTGATCTAATGGTTGTTGAAGGTTGAATGTGTTTCTGCATATCTATTCTGAAGTCTGGGTTATATCTGATATTTTGGTTACAATGGTTTCACTATTTTGTTTGATGCTTTGGGCAAAGGTTGTTTATTGATAAGTAAAGGGTTGTGTTGGAGATGTTTGATCCAGTTTCAAAATTGATGAAACGTGGTCTGCAGTGGATCTGAGGGTTGAAGCCTTCAGTATGAAAGTGGAAGCTTTCTGCCAGTAGAAGTTATCAGGGGGTAGTAGCTCCCTTCCAGGAGAGGCTGGTAAACGAGTGCAGGGGGTTGTAGCTCCCTTCCAGGAGAGGCTGGTAAACGAGAGAAGGTTTTAGCCTTCTGCAGGTGGGTGCCTGCATGCTGGTTTGAGTCTGCACCAGTACATGATTTTAAGAAGTTTTCTTAGTAATAAATTTTGAAGGTTGAAACAACGGCAGCGGTGGTTTTCTCCCGAATTGGGTTTCCACCTAAAAATCCTGGTGTTCATGTGTGTTGCATATGTGTGATGATTATTCTGTTATGTCTGCACCTGTTTACTATTTCTGAAATATATGATGAATGAATAATGCAATTAAGATTCAAAACACATAATTAGATCTCTAGACATACGCAAGTTCTGTAAAGGATATCCGCGTATATACGCTAGTTTCCTTCAGTAAAGTAGCGTATGGGTTTTTAGAAAGGAAAAAGTAAAAGTTTGATTGGCTGCACAATATACTGATTCACCCCCCCCCCCCCTCAGTATATTTCCCAACATTGTCTTCCCCCCTTTCTAAATTCAAACTGCTAGACAGTGTTTGAGGCAGTAAAAGCCTTGGTGTAAATCAAGATATTTTGACTGAATGTTTTGAAAGAGGGTTACAGTTGGTTGATAATGAAGTGTTAATTCTAGCTTCAAGGAGCCTAAAAATACCCTTAAAGGTGCTAAACCATCATAATCCTGTTCTAGTGGGTTTGTCAAACATCAAGGACATCCTAACTGCTGTAGCACAAAACACAAACTCTGTCAGCTGTGCGCATTAGTGAAGACAATGTTAAGGAGGGTTGATGTTTTTGTTTAAAGATTCGGGCTTGCAATAGTTATGATTTCCCATCACTGACATAGTGAAAATGATTGGTTTTTATTAATGTCTAAGGACTTTATAAACTGCCCTCAAAACAATATTGAAAGGTGTAAGGAACTGTTTAGAAAGGGAAACTAAGGGTTGAAAAGTGAAAGAAGTAGGCCTGATTTCAAACAGCAGTAATCGCTCTACAAGTTTTTTTTGCCATTTCAAAGTTTTCCTTGGTGGGGTAAAAAGAAAAAAATTAGTGTTGCCCTCTTTGTCTATGAAGCATGTTTTGAGTGAAGCTACTAAAGTTTGGAGGTTTTTCTTGTCTGACTGTGGGTGAGGAATAGTGAATACAAGGGCAGTGTTTTGGTTAAGAGGAGTTTTTGCTATTTGACTGCTACAGGGTTGTTTGTGCTCACACCAAACACAAAGAGTTTGATGACTCTACCTATAACACAGTGAGATTTTGACTGTGTATGTGCATTTTGGTTTACTGTGTGATGGTTATTGAATTTACTTGTTGATTGGCATACAAAAGAAGAAGAGAAGTGTTTTGAATTGAGAGGATTTTTGTTTTGCCTTTGTCTAAAATACAAGGCTGTCCTGTTGTCCTCAAAACACCAAGAGCTGGGTGACCTTACCACAAACACAGAAAAATCACTTTGATTGTATGTGCCTTTTGTTTGACTTTGTGCTCATCATTAAAATTATTTGTTGAGTGGCATGCAAAGGGAAAAACAGTGTTTTGGGAGGAACAGAGGCCTAATATCATAGAAGCATCTCACGCAACTTTTGAAACCAAATTTACCTTGATCAAACAGTGATTGACAGAGAGGGAAAAGTTTTGTTTGAGAACACATTTCAAGAAATCCTTTTTGAGGCAGTTTGGGTTTTGCAGAGAGCATCTAGAACAAGATGCCTCCCAGGCAGGCTAGTAGGAGTGGATTGCACAAGAGGTATGAGCCCATTTCCACTGAAGAAGTGAATGCCCACCCATCAGTATTGTTTAATTTCCATGAGGTCGAGTGCTTAGATTTTTTCCAAAGGGTGCAAGAGGTGAAGAGTTTTTCCCCTTTGACACACCTTTGCGCTTTGAGGTTTCAAGATAAGAATTTCCAATTGGTAGGCCTTGACTTCAAGTTCTCCCCAAGATCCATCTCCAAAGCCACTAAAATTCCCTATATTGGCGAGAAATGGTTTAAACAAAGCCATTTGGACTTAGATGATTACAAGCCCTTTCTAAAGCCTCAACACAGAGATGCTTGTCCTTCTATTTTCCCTTTCTCATATCTTTTAGCCAGCTACGCCCCCCTCATGAATATTATCATGAAGTACTTCACTTGCGAGGGAATATTCTCCCGAATCTATGCTTATCAAATTCGACTGCTCATGCATTTCACAAGGACCAAGCAGCTAAATCTTCCTTTCTTCTTGCAAAAGAGCATTGAGAAAATGGCCTCCACTGTCCAGAAGAAAACTCCTTCACAACAAATAGCCTGTCTCTTCCATCACTCTGTCATCAAAATCATCATTCTTCATCAGCTTGAAAAGAGAGAGATCTCTTGGGATGTTTTCATCACTCATCTAGATTTCTCCACTGTCCCTCTAGTCCATACATCCCCTACATCTCCTACTCATCGCCCCTCGCCTTCTTCTAGCAGACCTACTCCTAAAAGGCTCAAGTTTACTACAAAACAAACAAAGGAACATGAAGAAGGAGAAGGAAGTGACCAACAAGAGGAAGAAAGTGCTGAACAACAGCATGACAGTGATGAGGGTGAACAGCAGCATCACATTGATGATGAACAGCAGCAAGAAAAAGAGGAAGAAAGTGTTGAACAACAGCAACACAGTGAGGGTGAGACAGGGCAGCAGCATGAAGATGATGAGCAAGGGCAACAGGAAAGTGATAAACAGGGGCAGCCTTGTGAGACAGAGCAGCAAGGGTAGCATGATAGTGATGAGAAAAGGCAGCCTCCTCAAGAAGAACAGCAGCCTCCTCAAGAAGAACAACAACCTCTTCAAGAAGAACAACAAACTCAAGAAAAAAAAAAGCAAGGCGACAAAGGTAAAGGGGTCATGCCCTATTCTCCTAAAAAGGCCAAGTCCCGGAAAACAAAGAAGAGAGTGCCTAGAGTGGTCACTCCAAATGTGACAAGGGCTCTCCGATGTAAAGGTAAATTGCCAAAGAAGCCCATCATTGATTTGCCTAGGAGGAAGAGTGCTAGAATAGCCACCCAAAGCAAAGGGAAGGGCAAGATAGAAGGAAGTCATGAACAGGAGAGTGCATTCGATATCATCCCAATCCAAAGCGATGACAGTGATAATGGGGCCCGGATTCTAGAAAACCTCTTGATCCATAGAGAAGGCCAAATTGATGCTTTGAAGGATGATCTTCATAGGGCAAGGAATTTCAATCAATTCTTACAAATCCAAAATAGGCAAATGAATGTCCATATGGCTGTTTATGAGACATGGGTGACCAAGTACAAGAAAGAGGCCTCCAAAGCCCAAGAAAAGTTAGAAGAAATCATGGGCGAGTTTGATCAAAGTGAAGAAGAAGATCAGCCTAGGTGAAAGAGGCCTAGAACCATAGGGCTTAAAAAGGCCCTTGAGAGGCAAAAATAAGAGGAAAATGCCCTTCTCCAATCCACTCCTCTCACTGCATTGTTTGAACAGGAGATAGAAAATAATAAGGAGGCGTGGCTTGAGAGAGTCAATGAACACTTGGAGAAGAAATTGGAGAGGGAAAACAGAGATTTAGACCTTCAAAGGAAAATGACGGGGCATTACAAAAAGTTAAATTAGTTTGCCTGGCTCAAGTTAAAGGCTGTTCAAGAAAAGCTCAAGGAGGCTAAAGGGAAGCGCCCGGCACGGAAAGTGAGGAAAGACACATCAGGACTTCATATTTTGGCCTCTGTTTCACAACATGTTGTTGAGAACCCTTGAGGGTCATGCTCACCAATTTTGGGCAAATTTCGACATATTTTGGTTTTTTGGCATTTTTGGGTTTTTGGCCAAAACTCATGGGCTTCGCCATTTTAGTTTGGGGGATTGTCAAAGGAGGAGGATGGTATCATTGGATGCCATAATTTTAGGAGCACACACTCAGTGATTTTCAGGACATTTGAAGATCATTTTCTCCCCCGAAATGGCGAAAAATGCTCGCTTTTTCCACACTCTGCCCGGTCTATCAGCAAGCCTTATTTTCTGGTTTTTTACACATAGGCCTATTTTAGGAGGACTTCCAGACATTATATTGAGAAAATTATAGTTGCTACGGAAATTAGACACTCAGAGCTTTCCAACGAGCTATCATGAGCCTCGTTTCGACATCGGGAAGGCTGCCAAAAGTTGCCGGCAAGTCAGGGGACCTTTTGCTGATGTAATTTTTGAGTATTTTTGTAAAATTTGAACCTTTAAAAACTTCTTTTTCCTCATGTGCGTTCAACTATTTTTGCACATGAGAAGTGATGAAAAGTCAATTTATTTCCCTCTTTTAGCCTTTTTTAGATATTTTATGAGATATTTTGTGCCTTGGGCTTTGCAAAGCCTCAAGGACAAGTTTAGATATTTTGAATAGGCCAATGAGAGTGCAAATTGAACTAAGAGTTTTTCCTCACTTGAGCCTATATATTCCAAAGGCTTTCATTGTAAAAAAGGCTGAACTTGATGATAGAAGCAATATATGGTAATATAAGCTTTGGAAGAAATACTTGTCTCATGCTTTTGGATAGTCTCTTGAATGTTCTTGGATGATGAAAGAGGATTGTTGTTGGATTCCATGACTTGGTAGAATGGTATAGTGTCTCTTTCTTTGTTTTTTTTTCTAGTTTTCATTCATGAATACATGTTTCTTGCTTGCTATAGATCAGTAGAGAAAAAATTTGAGACATGCCCTTGGAGGCACCTCAAATTTTCTGTTTCTTCATAGCTTCCATGTTTTATTCATCCTTAGTCCAATTAAAGAATTCTTGATTGCTCTTTAATAACTTAAGGATATTGTTGCTTATTTCATTCATGGTTTTATGCATGCTAAGTATGATTTACGGTATGCCCTGCTTACTCATGGCTAGCCATAGCTCCATCCATGAAATTATCTCTTTGACTGATTATATTGTCATTTGTTTGAACCAAGGAGGTCTTGTTCTGATCTTGCCCTTTGTTTAAGACTATGTAATCTTGTTTTCAAAGTGCCCAATAACTTGAAGTACTGTGTTTAGGCGTTCCGGCATAGTAATTTGAGTTGTTTTTCTATATTAAATGTATTTCCCCAAAGTCTGATAGCCATTCCCCAAAGTTAGAGAGTTGTACATCTCTATGCATGGCTTGAATGTTTATTTCTATGTATTGATTAGCTTATAGTTACATTTCTCATGATTAATGGTTTTCCCTACCATGTTTATGTCTGCTATTAAACTAGTTATGCTTGAAACTCTTTTTTGTTCACAAACTTAATGTCCATTTTATTCCATTTTGCCCAAAGATCCTTTCTACCTCGAATCAAATTGGCCCTTCAACAGCCTTGTATCACCATCCGATAGCTTTATTGACCTTTTTTGACCCCATAGCCCAGTTGATCTGACATCTTTTTACCTATCTTATATCTTTGATCAGTTTCGTCCCTCACAACCTAAAAAAACCAAAACCAAAAACATACTTCATAACTAGCCTAAAATCAGAACACAATAAGAAAACACACAGATATCCCTTACACAAATAGAGAGAGACCTCTCTAAGTCCAGGAAGGCTAGGTCCTTGGGCTCCAAAGATTGGTTTGATGTTACACTATCATTTAGCTTGCCAATCAGCCAAATCACGGGACCCTAACATAATGGCGATCATGGTGGGACTCTGAGTGATAAACAAACTTAGTTTCCCTAATCTTTAGAGACTTTTAAGAATATTATCTGATTGACGTATCCCACCGCTCACTAACATAATGGCGATCACTGTGGGAACCTGAGTGATAAACAAGATTAGATTCCCTAAACATTCCAACAGCCTTAAGAAAACTATTTGATTGACTTATCCCACCGCTCACTAACATAATGGTGATCACGGTGGGACTAACTAAGTACATAACAGTCTAGAAAACTCTTGTAGCTTCATTAGTCTTCAAAAATTAAACAGGAAAGCAATCCATAAAACCATTTAGAGTAAACTATTTTTGTTATCGCCACCCTAGCAAAGTGATGAAACAGGTTTAGAATATTTTAATAAACCATAGGTTGCACATAAAAACTCAGAAAAACCCCAAAACATTCCCAGATTGGTTTTTTCCCTAGTTATTGGTGGTGGACCATAGCTACATCATTACATAAACAACCAAGTTCCACTTGGCAACTCCACTAGCCTCCAGTAGGACTATTACTCCACTAGTCCTTATAAAGTCTCCTAGGAATGCATTAAGAAATCCCAATCATGTTGATGGTGGACATCACAGTTCAAATCCTCCACCTGGCGACTCCACATCCTTCATTAGACCAAAAGACTCCACTGGTAGAGAACTTTAAACTGATTGAAAAGACACACTGACCCTATCTGATTAACAAAGATGGATCCAAGGACACAAAGGAGATATACTCCGATGAGTAGAGAACATATCCCTGGATTCCCACACAAAATGCCTAAAGACATAAATTGGATAGAAAACCTACCTATCTTTCGAGATGAAAAGGTTGATAACCCTTTGTTACATCTCATCAATTTTCATATACATGTATGGAGGTTAAAGGTTGAATGGCATGAGGACTGCCGTATGAAAATGTTCATGGGTACATTAGAAGGAAAGGCAAGAAAATGGTATGAAGGCCTAGAACCTGGCATCTTCTTTTCTTTGAAGGATTTTACTAAAAGATCTTTCTCTTGGACTCTCCGACTCTTACTCACATCCTTTTTCATTTCCAAAACATTTTCCACACTACCAAACTTCTTGACTTGTTAAGTGAACAGAAGTATAGTGACCTAGGAACACTTCTATTTAAATCAAGTTAAATCCTACAATGCAACATAGAAATAAATCATTTACCCAAAGAGAGACAAATTTGCACAAATGGTCATAATAGAAGATAAAAATATTTACAAACAGTAGCAGCAAATTCACATTTTTACATGAAGTCAAATTGATCTTTTAGTAAAATCTAATTTTACTAAAATTCATAAAATCAGGATGAAAATAAAATTCATATGATGAAGTTTACAAAGACAAAGTTTAAAGATCAAAAGCAGAATCATGAGATAAGTCAGATACAACCAGCATAAAGACAGATCAGAAGAAAGAAGACAGATGGAAGAAACAAACAGATAAGAAAGAAGTTTAAAAATCTAAAAGATTTTTTTGTTTCCAACATCCTCGTATCCAAAAACCTCTTTCACTTTTCTAACAGCCATTATGGTTTTGGAAAATTTAAAGAACATTTGAAAGCATTTTTTATAGAAAATTCCTGTCTAATCATCATTTTACAGAGAAGGTCGTGGCCAATCAAAAATGAATATTGTAAAACTATAGGACTTTTATGTTCCTAAGATGCCAAACTACAAAAACCTATCTCATTTTATGCACAGGTATTACAGAATGAGAGATACATGCACATATTCATAGCCTATTTTTCAGACTGTGCAAAGTTATGTTTTACACATATTTTTGCAGAGCTTATTGTGAACAACTGGAGCGGAATTTTAGGAACTTGAGAGAGGTTTATATAAAAATCATATTTATCTACAATAACCTCTTTCAAGTTCTACATATATATCTTGGATTGAGATATAGAAATGGATTTCTAGACCCTAGTTTTCAGAAATTCGGGAGGAAAAATCTCAAAGACAGTTAGTGACTAGGATGCTTCATCATCAACTAAGAGTTGCTATGAAATTCAAAGTTCTCTTCTTTGTCACAATCAATCCATAAATATAGTGCAAAATATATTCATTAGTTTTGGGTGTCCTTTATTTAAGTTCTATTTACGTAATACAATTTGAGATATTTGTAAACCAATCTTGATATTTTTTCAAGATATTCTAGTTTAGAATTTGTATAAATACTTAATCATTTGAAGTATTGAGTGTGGATTAATTACTGAACATTTCTATAGTTATAATATTCTGAACCAAAGGGTTTTTTTGTATCAATTTCAAGTCAGCAGACTGGATTACAGGAAATAAAGCATCATATTATAGGATTCATGTTTTGGGCCACTAAAGTGAAGTATTTCACTTGTCATTTTGTCAATTTTCTTATTTTTTTTCATCCATTCATGAATGTGTTCTAAATTTTAATATGAAATCAGGAATTTTTATTTCAAAATTTGTTAAAGGCACTCTGTTATTGACTGATTTTCATTTAAATGTTTTATGTTGATATCCAGAACAGGGAACCCTTAATTTCTCCCTGATTTCGATTGACCTCTGCCTTTTCACTCCTTATCCGGATTTAAGAACCCTTAATTTCTCTTTATCCCGATTAAAACCATTTTACAATCAACCTTTGAAGATCTGGAGTGACTCTAATATCTTGCCCTGTAAACATTTACCTTTAGACCTTGATTCTGATTTGACTTCTTGACACATTGACTCCATCTACCCAATGGAAAACAGATCTATAGCTATCCATCTGAGTAAGTGATTTTCCCACCAACCAAATCAAAATCCCAAAACCAATTTTCCCCATATAACTAGCCTAAAATAAAATATAATTAACAAAGTTAAATCTTATAGAGAGAGCCCTCTCTAAGCACTAGGAAGGCTAGATCCTACAGCTTAAAAGTAGGTTTGTGGTTACCTCGGTGAGTTCTTTCTTTAACCTTGAGAAATTACTGAGTGATAAAATACTGGTGACCATACTGGGGAAACTAAAATTTTCTTCAGAAATATTTTACAGGTTCAGATCTGATCTATGATGGTGGACAATGATCAGACACACAAAGGTTAAAATCATCCACCTGGTGACTCCAAATCAATTTCACAATCAAGACTCCACTGGAGGAATGTACCTAAAAGAACAATATGAAAATATTAGGCTTTTAACTTGGATTACAATCCAAGACATCATGTTATTTCTCATTAAGAAATTTTTTCAATGTATATTTTATTTTAGAGAAGATCTTAGATTATTTTTTAATTATTTTCCTTTAAAGATTGTAAATACTAATTCACCTAATCCCTTCGAGCAACTTTCTTCTGAATCTTATGATGATAATTTTCCAATTAAGAAGCCTCAAATAATCAAGACTGATCTTACAATCCATGTGCATATTCCTGTACCTTGTAAAGTTCCTGATAGATATAAGCCCCTCATTTTACCTCCTATACTCCATGATTTTCCTGATAACTACTAAAAACATCTTCCTAGATTTGATGGAGAGAATGGTATCACTGCCCAAAAACATATTCAAGGTTTTGAGAATTATCTTGATTTATTTGAGATTGATGAAGATGATGTTATAATCATACTTTTTTCTCTTTATTTGCAAAATATAATAAAGAGTTGGTTCAAGAATCTGCCTAATGCAAGCATCTCAAATTTCCAACAATTTGTCAAAAAATTTCTTGACAGATGGATAATTAAAGTCAATCTTTTTGTGATCATAGAAGACTATAATTAGTTAAAAAGACATCCAAATGAAACAATACAACAATTTTCTGACAAATTTAATCAAGTTTATTATTCAATACCAGAAAATATTAGACCTCCTCATGATTCAATTCTCTTGCATTATCCAAGTGCCTTTGATCTAGAAATAGAATTTCAGTTAAGAGAAAGAGACTTAGAAACACTTGTACAGATGTAGAACATTGCAGTTGATGTAGAAGTTAATTTGAAAATCATAAAAGAAAAGTTGAAAGTAGAAGAAGAGAAGAAAAAAATTGGAAAGGTAAAACTCAGCATTTTGGTAAGAAAACTAGATGATATCATACAAAATATCACTATGAAAGATGAATTTTTTGTTCAAGATCACCATGAAGAAATAGAAGAGGTTGATAGCCACGAAAAAATTCTGCTAATTCCAACTACCATAGATCAGAAAATGGATTTATAAATCAATATGTACAAGAAGAATCAGCTGATCTAATGTGTATGTTTGATGATCTTCCTTCATTTAATGATGTGCCAAACTATGATCAGTATGATGACAATTATGTTCTCCAAATCCAAGCTAACTTTACAGAGGAATCAGAAGATAGTTTCGAGGATGAAGAAATGCAGTTTCAGCAGATTGAAGATAGTAATCAGCTAATGCAATCAGCTATGAGAGTAAGGAAGAAAAAGTACAAAATTTGGAAATAAGTGAAGGTTCTTTACCTCTTTGTTTTGCTTCATTTCAATTTATTAGAGCCAAATTTCATGAAATCAACCATCAACAGTCTTTGGATATTGTGATTAACGACAAGGAATACAATGAAACTCTTAATCAGGATTCTTCAGTTTCACAATTACAGTTATCAAATTTTATTGAAACATCTGATCAAATGAAACAAGAAAGCTCCATACCACTATGTTTTGAATCATTTCAGATTTTAAAGGAAATATGGTATAACATCTTTAAAGAAAAGGATGAGCAACTTGTTGAATTTTATGAAGTCCCAAGGAATCCTATATGCCATAGGTTGCAACAATTTTCCCAAGTTTTTCATGATCCAATAGAAAATATGTTGGATATTGAATCCATTAAAAGCCTACCTCCATTAACTAACTACGAGTTTCAGAATCAAGATGATAAAGGTTTCAATAGTCAAAAATTACAATCAGTAGGAATATCATCACAAATCTTATCTGAAATTTTGTAGGGAGATGAAGATGAAAATAACATTTCAGTTTCATGGCATGGAGGCTACCCAGAATAGGTGTACAATTGTTTAGATTAGTTAAACATTAGTGTATATATTTTGGAATATCCTTTTGAAAAGTTTCTAGAGCTAACAAAGGAAATCAAGTATTTCCTTATCCTCTCATTTGTTGACAAATTTCTAATAGGTTGCAGAATTACAGTTTTGATAATCAATAAGATAATGCAGAAAAATCTATCAAAGTACATAATGCTTGAATGGTTGCATTGGCTGTTTCATTTTACCTAACCAGCAGTTGGACAGCTTATTAGAGTAAGTAGGTAGGATTTCAACTTATTTCAGTTTTCAGTTTTCAGCTAGTTTTGAAATAATTCATTAAGATTTGAAGCCAAGGAAAAGGCCCTAAGATATTGATGATTTAGTAGTTTGGTTTGAAGGTTGCAACACCTTTTAGTCTCAGATCATATTTCAGTTTGTAGAAAAAGGTGTAAATTAAGTTCAAGAGTTTTCAGTCACAACATATTCATGTTTGGGATTGACCCAATGGATCAGGCTACTATTCGACGGTGTTCTTGACATCTCACATGGAGATTCCATCCCCATGTGAAGCCACTATGAGGGTCCTATAATAATAGGATTCATAATTTTTGAATTGACTTTGATCAGTCTTGTAATATGCACATACTTTGCTTTCTGAAATTTTTTTTCCTATATTAGAAAATTAGAAAATGTAAAGAGGGTAAAAGTCCTAAAAGAAAAATCAAAGGACTTAAAAGAAAAAATAGAAAAAAGAATAAAAAATGGACCCCAAACAAAAAAGAGATAAAAATAAAACATGAAAGTGATGCAAATATAAATGCCACTACTATTTACTTTTTTTGCAAAATAAAGATTGTGTGCAGCTTGTTACAATGCCACAATCCATGAAGGTTAAAAAACTTAATCTTAACCTCTCATACTTTAAATTTCATGTTGTTAGATAGAGAATAAAGATCTAGCCAAATATTTTAAACTTGGTAGATCAGTAGTTGGGTAGAGAATAAATAAGGAGCTCAACAACTTAATCTGAGCTCTTGGAATAAATAAGGATATAATTAGTTAGTTTGTTGTTTTAAAAGAAAAATGAATAAGGGTTGCAAGCTCAAATGCACCCAGGTAAATGAAGAAAAAAATGTTAGGGTAGCATATGGGTAGGCAGAAGCAGTTATTACAATCATGGATAAGTAGAAATTGGTCATTCAATAATTAACTTCCTTCAAAAAATCATCCCCTTGTAAAAATACTTCATCCCCTCCATTTTCATTCTTTCCCCTTCATTTTTCCTTTTTCCCATTATCATCCATTTTCCTTTGCAAAAATTCCCTTTTCCTAAGTTAAAAATCTATTTTACTTGAGAAAATTAAAACCCTTTAACTAATTACCCTTTACCCAAAAAATACCCAAAAAACCCAAAAAATACTTTGTCTAAGTGTAAAAACATTATGTCGGGACCCACAACAAAGGAATTTTTCCCTATATCATGTCTTACACTAGGCTTAGTATATTTTAACTCCCTCATCTCATTTCATTACTAAACATTAATATATATATTAACCCCTATATTTCACCTTTTAGCTCGTATTAGATTAATTCCTTTAAATAATATATCCCACCCATATTTAAATTTTAACCTATGATTTATTTTCCCACATGTTACATAAACCCCTCACCCCATAGGTTAAAACTAATAAATCATATTAATCCTACTATATAGTTAATCTCCACTAGTTCTAAAGTTACATATGCCCATATTTCATTTGTTAAATAAAACATTAACAACCGCCTATCATATAAAACACTCCAAACTATGTATTAAACCTTATGTTTAATTACATATTTAACCGCCCGCTTCATTAAAATCTCGGGACCCACGCCATCTCACCCTCCAGCTTTATCGTGTCATCTCGACCATTCGCTTTTCATATCTCAGATCCAACAGCGGTGATCCCATGTTGCACATTTCTCAGCACAATCGTTAAACAAACCCAAAGCTTGTGATAAATGCAGTTTTCAGGGTTTCTCTCACCTCCACATGTATCAATTACATTGGATCGCACCGATCATTCTAATCCCGCTTACCACCTTTCGCTCATGCGAAAACCACCCAACAGTTTCCACTTTCCCATGGTGCGAAAGCCACTATTGGCTGATGTGATAAACAGTTTACTGGTTGACCCCTCCCTGTGTTAAACCATCATGCCACCTTCCACTCTGCACTATGCGGTAAACCAATGCGAAAACCCAGATATAATGAGAAAAACCCAGATGCCATTGTGTTAAAACCTATCTACACCTTGCACCATGTAGTAATCCAATGTAATAAATCTACTACGCCATCTGAAAACCTGTTATTTTATCCATAAACATATCATGTTTAAACTACGAAATTATGACAGAAGGGACCTGCAAGATCATTTCCGACCCTAATTAAAACCCCTCTGTAAACCAAACTTAATCCACATGCCTCCCCTGTTACTCCAGAGCCATATTGCATCCCTACAGCCTGTGTTCTATTAACGATTGTTTTTGTTTTGCAGGTTATTAGCAGAAGGAGAATTTGGATAAGAAATTGATACTAGTTCAAACCGTTTAATCTAGATTCTCAAGATTTAGGTGGAAGTTTCATACACAAAAGAAAAATAAAGTTAAATCCTACAATGCAGAACATAAATAAATCATTTACTCAAAGAGAGACAAATTTGCACTAATGGTCATAACAGAAGATAAAAATATTTACAAACAACAACAGCAAATTCACATTTTTACATGAAGTCAAACTAATATCTTAGTAAAATATAATTTTACTAAAAGTCATAAAAGCAGGATGAAAATAAAATTTAGATGATGAAGTTTACAAAGACAGAGTTTAAAGATCAAAAGTAGAATCACGAGATAAGTCAGATACAGCCAACATAAAGACAGATCATAAGAAAGAGGACAAATGGAAGAAACAAACAGATAAGAAATAATTTTCAAAATATGAAAGAGGTTTTTGTTTCTAACATCCTCGTATAAAAAAACCTCTTTCACTTTTCTAACAACCATTATGGTTTTGGAAATTTTAAACAATATTTGAAAGCAATTTTTACAGAAAATTCCTATTCAGTAATCGTTTTACAAAGAGTATTGTGGCCAATCAGAAATGAATATTGTAAAACTAGAGGAGTTTTATCTTCCTAAGATGCCAACCTACAAAAACCTATCTCACTTTATGTACAAGTATTACAAAATGAGAGATACATGCACATCTTCACAACCTATTTTTCAGATTGTGCAAAGTTCTGTTTTACACATCTTTTTGCAGAGCTTATTGTAAACAACTGGAGCGGAATTTTAGGATAATGAAAGAGGTTTATCTTAAAAACATATTTATCTACAATAAAATGTTTCACTGTTTACATATATATCTCGGATTGAGATATATAAAGTGATCAGGAGATCATGTCCAAGTTATTGAAATTTCTCAAAAATGAAAGTGCTCAGAAGTAGTTGCAATTTGAATGACTAGAAAGCTCTCGTTGCTGCAATTCTGGTGCCATGAATGGTTCTCAAAACCGAGGTCGTATGAAAAAGTTATGAAGGTTTGAAAAATCTCAGTAAACTCCAAAAAGGACTTTTGAATCAAATTGACTTTGTCATTTTATTATAATATATATATATATATATATATATATATATATATATATATATATTGTCAAAAGTAAATTTTATTCTTATTGGAGAAGCCAATAGGAGGGCGCCACGTGGCCTACCCAGAGGCTGCCATGTGGCCCCAGGTTTGAAGGTAAAAGGTTAAAAATGGTGGTGTTGAAGCCCGACACCATGGGCAGTCTCTGCATGTTTCACTCGGGTCTACCTGTCAAGTCTCAGCTGCACGCACATGGGTCACACTGCATGCGAGTCGGGTCGGGTTCCAGCTGCACGCAGATGGGTCACACTGCACGCGAGTCAGGTCGTCTCGTTTCATCAACCACAAAATTTGTTTGCGAGTTCAAAGGATCTATTGTGGGTGGCCTAGTAGCCAGCCCACAGGCCTGACCGACCCGCCTAGTGGTGTTTCTTAACCACTATGGGCGGTGGTTATACTTATCTTTTCTGATTGGAATGGGTGGTGGAAAAAAAGGGCTAGCCCCTATACCATGTGACCATCTACGGTGACCAACGACGCGTCTTCAACCTTATCTGCGAACAATTAACCATTAATTCCTAGTGTGCATGTGAATGTGGAGTTTATAAAACCATAACATTTATTGCCTTCGCCTATTTATGGAGCGGTTCCACCATTTAAGGATGTCCCACCATTTTTGGAGTGCTAATTGGAGTTCCTCCAGTTTTGGAGGAGGTTTTTGAGGGATATTGGGTAAATCTTGTTTCGGCCATAACTCCTTCAATTTTCGACCAAATAGGGTGCAAAAATAGTCAATTTGGGTATTTTTGACATTGTGAGCAGTTTGGCATAGGTTTTAGGTCGAACAGAGGTCATCTTCAGCATTTTTAGCTTCGGGGAATATCAAGGAGCCATCAGGGCCATCATAGAGAAGGTTGTGTATTGGGCATCCTTTATCAGTTTTATGTAAATGAATAGTCATATCTGGCCATTTCATACCTTCTGAAGCTGATGTTATAGATATTTTTTCCTATTGAGGCTTATTTTCACTTGTACTTACATTTTGAGAAAATAAATACATGAGTGACATGCCATTGTGAGCTGGACTAGCAGTTTTAGCCCAGGAGGGGTGAACTGCTTCATCACTTGCTGAGTAATGTGCTTTGTGATGTTTATTTTCTTAGTTACTTACTATTGTACATTGATAAATAGTTAAAAAACTTAATCAATCCTCAAACAAAATTCTGTATAACAAAGCTAGAACCATTTGTTTAACTTGCAATTTAAGGAGAAACTTATGCACACATTATTATAACTGTTTGGATACTTAGCACAACAAAACTAATACAATCCATTCAGATCAAGTTGGTATTAGAGCTAGAGTTTTTATACTCTGTATTTTTCTTCTGCAAATTTTATTTAACAGTTTGCAAGTTTTTTTGATGCTTACTAGGCTTAAGCTCAAGAGAGGATAAGGTCAATTGGCTAGGACTTTAAGTAATCCACAGCCAAGGAGGGCAAGAGTGCCATTATCTCCACCTTCAATTTCACCTCCAAGAGAAGTAGAATAAGCCATAAGCATGACTTTAGGAGGAGCAGAAATTCCTGAAGACATTGATGTAATGTTCCCAAATTTAGCATGGAGCTAATTGGGACATTAATTTTTCCTACGACAGCTAGGAGATGAATAAATGGGCAAGGAGGCCCATGAGTAGAAATAAAATCCCTCGTAGTGTGAGAGGGATCATCAAAATAGATATATTTTTCACCCTCAAGTGTAAAAAGGGGCAAATGCGTGAGGACAAGGTCAAGTTTGACCAAGTCAACAACGCTGCTATAGAGGGAGTGGTTCACTTGAGAAGACAACGCAATTTGAATGGAGGGAAGATAATTTGGACGAGGAAACCCTAATGTGTGGGGCCCAAGGTGAGAAGGCTCACTTAGTTTATAAGGAAGATGATGGCAGCCATTTTGGGGTTAGCTTATGTATTACATTTTCATGTCTGCTTAGACTTTTTCTCTCCTAGTTGTTTAGCTAAGATTGCCGGTGTTGTTCAACACTAAGGTATTCCTGTTTAGGAATCCCTTCTCTTTCCTTTGAGGAGATCTTGGGAGGGATCTGATATTTCATTCCTCATATCTGGCATTGGTGCCAGGCTTTAGTCTTCAGTTTCAGTGTAGTTTCTGCAGGAAGTTGAGCTGAGTTGCAGGGTGTTGTAGGGGAGGGTTGAGAAACCCATTTTCTGAGTTGGTTTTGCACAGGAGGAGAGTTTCATTCCATTGGATAATCAGTTTGGAGCATTATTGGGATGATATCAGACCATTGGTAGCAGTCCAATACATTACCATCACCTATAGCGTTATTCCATCCTAGAATTGCGTTATTTCTGCAAGGCAGTTTCAGCAGTGTCTCTTGTGGCTCTTTCAGGGCGTTTTCCAAAGATTGGGGAGTTGTTTCTTCCATAGGGGAAGAAATTTGATCAGATCTACACCATATTTCTCTTATTACAACCTTTTATACTCCTGTGCTTCAATTTTCAGTGATTATTTAGTCATACTGCTGAAAATCACTATTTGTGTTCAGAGTGAATTCTTAGAAACCCTTCCCGAGTTCTCTAGCTTTTGTATAAAGGAGACTAGATCTCATTTTTTTGAGCATATTGTTTAATATAATATCAGATCTATTTTTCTCTGCCATTTATGTGTAAAAACCATCTTTTAGACTGTGTAGTCACTTATTTGTAGAAATTCCTGTGTTGCAGTGTTTGGGGTTTTAGCCTTTTTAAGAAATCCTAGGTGTGGGAGGTCTGTTTAACCCACCTAGTTTGATTTTTTTCAGCTCAATTTTTGGATTTAGGTGGTATATTGACTGATCTACGGGATCAAAGAGTTCATTTCATTATTTTATAGCATATACTATTGGAAATAAATTTTTAGTGCATTCTTGCTAAGCAGTCCCGATTCTGGGATATTACAGTGGTATCAAAGCAAGATCTTTGGCTCAGCCTGTGGACTTCAGGCCAAAGTGATATAAAAGAAGAGCAAGGCCAGAATGATGAGGAGGATGAGCTTGCTCTCATCACTTTTCATATCCAGTAAGAACCTCTCCGAGGAGGTTGAACAAGAAGAAGAGAAAAGGAGCAATGAAACTTCTAGAGAGTTTCAAGAGGAGGAAGAGCCATGCACTTCCTATGATCAAAAAAGGGGATTAGTGTTGTAGAGAGCTCCAAAGCCTTGGAACATATCCTTTCCCTTTAAGAGGAAGGAGAAATTTCAGGAAGATGGAGGACACTTGGAACACATGATTCTAAGTGAATACCTTGTTGGGTACAAATATCAACCTAGAGCCTTCAAGGAGACTCTAGCTTTCCCTCAGTTCATTCATTTGGAGGAAGAAATAAGACCTTGTGGCCAAGGAAGGATCAAGGGCAATAGGTCTCTATTTTCTACTATTGGTGGGTCATCTGCAGCAAGGGTTTGGGCAAGGAAACTTGATGCATTTTTCCTACTACATCCGGTGGTAGAAAGGGAGGCTGTAGAGATTGCAGCGCTGCACCTAGAGGGTGAAGCAAAAATGTGGTGGTTCAACCATTTGAGCCATGCAAGAGTGGTTGCTTTTGCTGAATTCACTCAAGGGTTGATTGGAAAATTTGGTGAAGGGAAATGAGAGGAGAAGAAACCCTCACCACCAGTGGAGGAAACTTGTACCAATGTTGTCACAGCTATGGGGGAGCAAATCTCAACATCTTCAGTTGGAGGAGCCAACCTATTGGAGGATAAGCCCTTACAGCCATACAAGATACTTCCAAATTTCATCAAGGTATGCCCAAATTTTCATCTCCTATTGTTTCAGCAAATCATATGGAGAATTGTATACCATTGCATACTACTCATTTGGAACAACATGATTGCACTGTGCTATGCAACCTTGATTTGATCAAGGGAGGGATGAGACATCATCCTAATGGGTCAGTGATGGGCTGCACACCACATGTGAGTGTGGGGTGTGAATTTTTTAAGAATGGGGTGAACTTCGTCCCAAACAAATTTATGCAAAACCATATGTTCATCCTTGAGTTGGGGCATGAGACCGCCAAAACACCCTGGAGGAGAGTTACAACACTGTCAAGAGGTAGTTGTGAGGAGGCTTTGACTTCAACCCACTTGGTTCCTTATGGATTCAAGATGATCATTGGTGTGAGATATTTCCTAGGAGATCTCCAAGGAGTTGCATTTCAGCATCCCATGGAATACAAGAAGGAAAATATGATTTGGAAGAAAGGTAGTCTTCTTTGGAAGGATACCAAGGTTGATCATGATGGGAGGCACTCACATTGGGAGGAATGGGAGTGGATGGAGGGAAAGAATATGGTAAGCTACTTGCAATTATATGACACCGAGCAGCAGGAGGCTTGGCTGCGTTCGCTGCTTTTGAAGATGTCAAAGGATATTAATAAATTCTCTTCACTTGTCTTAAGTGGAGAGGAGGACAGCGTGGGGTATGCCTCTTTGTCTACCATGTTCATAATTTCAGCCCACCTACTTTGCCTGAGCCAAAGGTTGAGGAAGACTTTCAGGAGTTTCCATGTTGGAGGGTAACTCATTTGGTTTGGATGATTGCTTGGGGATGGGAGATTCATATGGGGATGGAAGATCCCAATTCATTTCAGCCCACATGCCTCAAGAAGGCCCTTCAGTTCTATCCTTGCAGTTGTTTGAGGACAAGCAACATTTGGGAGGGGAGGACTGTAATGTTCCCAAATTTAGCATGGAGCTAATTGGGACATTAATTTTGCCTACAACAGCTAGGAGATGAATAAATGGGTAAGGAGGCCCGTGAGTAGAAATAAAATACCTCATAGTGTGAGAGGGATCATCAGAATAGATATATTTTGCACCCTCAAGTGTAAAAAGGGGAAAATGCATGAGGACAAGGTCGAGTTTGACCAAGTCAACAACACTGCCACAGAGGGAGTGGTTCACTTGAGAAGACAACGCAGTTTGAATGGAGGGAAGATCATTTGGAGGAGGAAACCATAATGTGTGGGGCCCAAGGTGAGAAGGCTCACTTAGTTTATAAGGAAGTGGATGGCAGCCATTTTGGGGTTAGCTTATGTATTACATTTTCATGTCTTCTTAGAATTTTTCTCTCTTAGATGTTTAGCTAAGATTGCTGGTGCTGTTCGGCACTAAGGTATTCCTGTTCAGGAATACCTTTTCTTCCCTTTGAGGAGCTCTTGAGAGAGATCTAATATTTCATTCCTCATATCCAGCATTGGTGCCAAGCTTCATTCTTTAGTTTTAGCACATTTTTTGCAGGAGGTTGAGCTGAGTTGCAGGGTGTTGCAAGGGAGGGTTGAGAAACCCATTTTCTGAGTTGGTTTTGCACAGGAGGGGAGTTTCCTTCCATTGGAAAATAATTTTGGAGAATTTTTGGGCTGATATCATACCTTTGGTAGCAGTCCAATACATTACCATCACCTACAACGTTATTACATCCTGGAATTGCATTATTTCTGCAAGGCAGTTTCAACAGTGTCTCTTGTGGCTCTTTCAAGGAGTTTTCCCTTGATTGGGGAGTTTTTTCTTCCATGGGGGAAGGCCTTTGATCAGATAATGCATCATATTTATCTTCTTACAACCTTTTATACTCCTGTTCTTTAGTTTGCAGTGATTATTCAGTCATACTGCTGAAAATCACCATTTGTATTCAGAGTGAATTCCTAGAAACCCTTCCCGGGTTCTCTGGCTTTTGTATAAAGGAGACTAGATCTCATTTTTCTGAGCATATTGTTTAACATAATATCAGATCTATTTTTCTCTGCCATTTATGTGTACAAATCCTCTTTTAGACTGCGCAGTCACTTATTTGCAGAAATTCCTATGTTGCAGTGTTTGGGGTTTTAGCCTTTTTAAGCAATCCTAGGTGTGGGAGGTCTATTTAACCCACCTAGTTTGATTTGTTTTAGCTCAATTCTTGGATTTAGGTTTTATATTGACTGATATATAGGATCCAAGAGTTCATTTCATTATTTTATAGCATATACTGCTAGAAATTCGTTTTTAGTGTATGCTTGTTGAGCAGTCCTGATTCTGGGATATTACAATTGATCCCAAAGAGGAAGAAAGGGTGTTCAGAAAGGTATTACTAGATGTTGGGGTTCCTATGTTTTGGCTAGATTTTCAAAACCAAAAGATAAGACAACATCAAACCGCTTTGGGATTCAAGGATCTAGCCCTCCTGAATCCAGAGAGGGATCTCTCTATGAATGGGTTCAAAAGATGTGATCTTTAATAGCTGAAATTGTGATATTAGGCTAGTTATGAAGAGCATAGGTTTCATTTTTTTTTTTTTGGTTGGGAAAAGACATGATGAAGGTGAAAGGCAGTTCAAAATAAAGGGTGAAGATGTCTGCAAGTGAAGGAATGATTCGGTTGAATGAAAAGGCAAATACGGTTTTAACCCATTGGGCTATGGAGTCATAGGAGGATTTTAATTGGACAACAAGGTTCAAGAAGGATCCATGGGGCAAGTTTCTTATGTCAAAGGATATCTTAATGTGATTTTATGGAATGAAACAGAGAGGAAGTGTAGAACCAAACAAATGAAGAAACAATGAAACAACCAAAGATCAAGTAAGTGCTTTCAAACTATCTTGCTTCGACATGTACTTAAGGGAAAACATAAAAGTATTCTGAGATCAAGGAAGTGCCTTTAAACTAGCATGCATTGAAGTACTTTCAGTCAGAAAACATTTAAAAAATATTTGGAATAGTTTAAGATCAGGTGAGTGCTTTCAAATTACCCTGCTTTCAACATATTCAACAAGAAAACCATAGGTAACAGTCAGAAAGAGCGATTTAGATCAGGCAAGTGCTTTTGAACCGGCCTTCTTTAATACACTCTTCAAGGAAAACAAAGAAAATACTCGTTTTAAAAAGCAATCTAGATCAGGCAAGTACTTTTAAACCGACCTGCATTAATATACTCTTCAAAGAGAATGCTCGAATGAAGAAAACATAGAAAAATAAAGCTTTCAGTGAGAGTAAGGTACTGTTGAGAGTAAATCCTAGCTCTATGTTTGCTACTCTTTATTAGAGAAAGTGGACAAAGTGAAAACATTTAAAAAAATAACAATTGACAGTGAGGAATACATCACCATTGACATAAATCAGGATCCCATAAATTAACAGCTTGTATTGATGTTCAAACCAGTTACAATCAGCAAGCCCGGTGGGTCTCTACAACTTCGAACTTCTCATATCAGCTTATGTATCTTTAAGTTGCAAACAGGGCATCAATAGCTTCAGAATAATTATTACATACATTCAGATGTCCAGAGACCAACATTTTCTCACCTTCTACAGAAGTATTTATAGAAGAATGAGGAGGTGGAATTTGATGAAAAGATCTGCTGGGTCAATTAATACAGATTGAAGACTTCTCGACCTTTGAGGGCCTCTGTTTCATGTTGAAGTAACTCTGTTTTCTGCTTCTCGAGGCCTAATGATCAAAAATATTTACTTCTGGGCTGTTCTTAATCTTTAAAATAATTTTGTCGACAATTAAAGATAAGATCTTTGATTTGTATTAATTGTTCAGCCGTCCTCGGGTAAACACCTCTTGTTTTAGATAATGAATAAGACTTCTCTGATTACTGTAAGGCTGCAGGTGCCTTTAGGAGCTGAAGAGGGTTCGATTAGCCTCTGCTTCAAGCAGTGGAGGCTTTCTCGGATTGACAGATGTCTTCGTTCCTTCCCAAAACACTTTTAAGTTACTTGAAATCTGTGTTTTAGGTCTGATCCGGCTTATCTTGTGTCTTCCAGTCTTTGTTATGCTTTTATCCATGGATTTAGGCTTTGATTTGCTGAATACGTTCCTTAATCCTTCAAACGGTGCTGGGAAATATTCTAACACTGATACTCTTTGTTTCTTCAATATATTGTTGTGTCTTGTTGATGTGCAGGCCGTGTGGGGCTCATATGGCATCAATGCCTCATGAAACAATGATGCAACGTTGAATCCGAACCTTGCGAATGGTCTCCATTGATGAATCAATGGCACGAGAAACGTCTTTCCTGGCCTTTGGCCTTTCTTTCGATACTATGGAAAACCATCAATCCCTGCAAAATACACAACATATTAAGAAATCCTGCGTTGTTGGGTTTACTGCTTCAGAGGCATGGGATGAGAGCAGAGCCGTTGGATGGCATCAACCAACGATGGAGATTGGCCGGGAGGAGGTTTAAAAGGAGCGGAAGGAAGAATTGAATAGAACCGTTGATCGCACGATGATCGACGGTGGAGACCGGTTTTGAAAACCCTTTGGTGAAAGGTGGATGACGATGGTATGAAGCGAGATTAGATCTGGGCCGTCCGATCTGGACACGTGGACGGTCCAGATTCAATTGGAGGATCACAATCGGTGGGAGGAAAATAAGGGTGCGATGAAAATCTCCGATGCGATTGCGCGATCGGGAGGGCCAATGCGATTGAGAGATGACTGTTGATTTGATGATCAGATCAACGACAGGGAATGAATCGGAGGGATGGGCGATCGGGGGGACAAACAAATGTATGCGATTGAAACATTGCGACGCGATTGAAACTTTGTGATGTGATTGATCATGGGCCGTTTGATCGGCTTTAGATCAATGGTCAATATCATTTCAGCTTTGCACCGGCGGAAACCCTTATACTTTATGAAAAACCCACAAATTTTAAAAACCAAGGTTTTAGTGGATCGAGGTGGAAAATATATATATAAAGTGACTGGCGCCCGATTGCGGGGCCGCTGGATGTATGGAATACAATGGGCCCGGGGCTTTATATAACAAGGGCCAATCGCAATCGGGGCTTTGGGCCCAGTCTTTCAATCAACCCATTTGGATTTTCTCCGATGCGATTGTGCGTCGGGTCTTTTTGATCTAACCATTTTTTATATATAAAAAACACATTACGGGTGCGATTAGACCAAAACATTGGAAAAAAGGGGTTTTTTGTATTTATAAAGGAAATAAAGAATCGAAGAGGGCTTTTTCCAATGGTTTAGCACCTGATTGCGGGCCCACGGGTTACATGGAATAACAATATAATCGAGGGCTGTGAAACAGGGGCTAATCGCATCGAAATTGTTTATAATGGCACATGACTTGCGTGCTTTGGATTTTTGCGATGCGATTAGCGCCGAAAGGTTTTAGCACTTGGTCTTTGCACCATGGGCATACAGCGGGGAAGTGGTTGAGACTTGGCCCAAAGGGGCTTAAACCCTTAATAAAAGATGAGTGTTTTCATAGATTTTCAATGGTTTTCAAAGGGTTTTGGGGTTTTCGCTATAATTTAAAGAGGAGTTTTAAACTATGCAACGATGAGTTTCATGGATGGAAGAAGGGGAAAACATAAAAAAGAGGAATTTTATGGAGGAAAAGGGAAACAAATGAAGGTTAGTTTCTGCATGGAGGAAGGGGAGGAAGGGAATTTTGCAGTAGTCTTTCTCATAGAATTTTCAGCAGAATTTCTGAGTTCTGAAGGGAAACAGTAGTGAATATTTTTAGACACGGGCATGAGATCTTGTAGAGGTTTCAAGAGATAACATTTTGGCCATGAAACTGCTTCTTGAAGACTGAACAATGTTTTGGCCACCTTTTGATAGAACAAATTTTATAGGTGGCCAACAGTGGCTCCACTTGGGGATGGTGCCTTCTTGAAGGCATCAAGAACTTCAGACCTACATTCTCTGGGAGGCTGACCTGTGCCTGATCCATTGGGCTGCTCTTCCTTTTACTGGGATGATATTTCTTTGAAACCTATTAGTAGTCATGAAAAAACAATGAATCTTCATCAACACAAGCTTTCTACCTACCCAATCCTTCTGATCTAACATTTTTTCTTCATTTAGAGTGCATTTGGATTGGAAAACTCTTTTACAACATTTATTTCTTTTGAAAATAGGAAAATCTAATCTAATTCTACTCCTTATTTCTCCATGAACTCAGATTAAACAGTTGAGTTCATATGTTTCTCTACCTAATCTACTAATCTGTTAGGATTAAACAGTCTAATAGATTTTATTCTCTAAATTCTACAACAGAAATATAAAAACAGTCAAGTCAAGATTAAGCTGTTTGACTTGCTGTGATCTATGGCATAAAAAAAACAAGTTGCACATAGATATTTATTTTGCAGAAAATTTGAAACAAAAATGGAACGCTTAAGATCTGAAATTTCAGAGCACTTCCTTCTCCATGTACTCGTTTTTTCCTTTGTTGTCTTGTCAACTGGTTCAGAGTTTGAGCTGATTAGAACTAGATTTACCTTTGTTTTTGACTCAGAATTAAACATAGTTTGGAGTCAATTCTTGCTTGGAAACTTAGGTTCAGGTTTTGAGCATGTTTGAACCTTTAATTTCTACCCTGATCTATCTACTGATAAGCCAAGATTAAACAGTTTGGCAAATCAAATTCACTATCCTATCAGCAGTAAATGTAAAAACTAATTAGTCAAGATTAGGCTGTTTGACTAACTAGGAGTGTGTTTTTTAGGAGTGGCATTTAAGCTTGCACACATTCAGATTTGTTTTTCTTTTTTGGTATGGGGCTGTACCTTTATTGTTTTTTACAATCTGCCCTCTTTTCTTTTTTATTTTTTTTGTATTTTTTCTTTTGTGAGACATGAACAAAGCAAATGGTATTTACAATGGGAATGAAAAATTTAAAATCAAACTCAGCAGTAGTAATGCTTAAGGACCCTGTCATTAACATGACCCCCAAACAGATATGTGCCATCTAACTCTTGCAGAAAAAAGGCATTTGGACCAATGGTGGACTGAATGATGTAAGGACCTTGCCACAAACTGTCAAATTTTCCATGTTTACCCGTATCCTCTCTTCTGGAATCCCATCTGAGTACCTTATCTCCAATGTTGAAATCACAAGCCTTTGTTCTCTTGTCAAACAACTTCTTTATGTTCTCTTGCACCTTTTGAGCTCTGTTGTAAACCTCTTCCCTTGTTTGCTAGAGATGTATTATCTGACTGATCCTCCTTATCATGGTGTCCTCTTCTGACTGTATTTCTTGGACTAATTTTATCACTGGTACACCTAGGCTGGTAGGAAATACTGCATCTGTTCCATAAACAAGTTGGTAAGGGGACATTCCAATGGATTTCTTTGTGGTCAATCTGTCTGCCCACAAAGCATGCATCAACTTGTTATGCCATGATTTTTTATTTTCCTCAAGCAGCTTCTTGATGATGGTTAGCAAACTTTTATTTGATGATTCTGCTAACCCATTACCTTGAGGGTAATAATCAGTAGAATGACCAAGTGTAATCTGATACCTGTGACAAAAGTAAATCATCTTTTTGGAACCAAAAGCAGCAACATTATCAGTAATATTCTTTCTAGGGCAGTCGAATCTAGATAGGATATGGTCTTCAAGAAATTTTATAATGACAGAATCTGTGGCATTCCTAGAAGGGATGGCCTCTATCCACTTTGTGAAGTAGTCAGTTGTTGTGAGAATCCATTTGTGTTGGGCAGATGAAGCAGGATGGATTTCTCCTATGAAATCTAGGCCCCACTATTGAAAAGGATCTTCAACAATGATAGGTTGTAATGGTAAAGGAAGGATTTTTCTTTTGCCCTCAAATATTTGGCATTTGTGACAGGCAACTATCATTTTATGGACATCTTGGAAGAGGGTGGGCCAGTAATAGCCAGCTCTTAGGATTTTATTGGCTGTGGTTTTCCAGTAGAGATGACCTCCACACTCTCCCTCATGGAATTCATGCTCGATCCTCTCTGCATCAACTTCAGGAAAACATTTAAGTAATAAACCATTAGAATTTTTCCAATACAAACATTCATTTAAAATGCAATAGTTCCTAGCTTTCAACTTTAAAAACCTTGCCTTTGTTTTTGATAAATTAGGAGGAGCATTAAGATTTGTAAGTACATACAAGATGTCAGCATACCAAGGTGAGTTTTGGAACTGCTCTTCCACAGTGGGAGCAGGTAATTCTTCTTGTTCATCCAAGGAATCTATCATGTTAATGTCAAGGGCTTGTAGATTAGATTCAGCCATTAATTGAGCTAAGCCTTGACCTTTAATGAGTTTTGTGGGTTTTATTTCCAAATCATACTCTAATATTACAGCAATCCATTTGCCCCTCTTTCCATCTGGGTCTTGTGACAAAATTTCCTTTACCACTATGTTAGGCACATAAGCAATGATGTGGGAATGTAGAATATACACCCTGAAGTCCTTTAAGGCCTTTATCAAAGCATAGGCTTGTTTTTCCATTATGTTATATTTCAAGGGTGCATCCCTCAAAGCCTTGCTGAAAAAAGAAATAGGCTGTTCCTGTCCCTCTGGGTTTTTCTGCAACAGGACTGTAGCCACTGTATGTTCCGAAGCAAAGGAAAAAATAAGGAAATATTTTGAAAAGTCTGGGCTGATCAGGACTGGGGCCCGGGTGAGTGCATGTTTTACCAATTCGAAGGAATTTTTGGCTTCTACAGTCCACTTCACTCTTACTTCCTTTTTGAGAATATTAGTCATATTTCTAAGGAGCTCTGCTAAGTTGGGAATAAACCTCCTTAAGAAGTTAATTTTTCCAATGAAGGACTGCAATTCCTTTATGTTCCTTGGGTGGCTAATCTATAGTATTCCCACAACTCTTTTTGGATCTATTGTAATCCCCTTTTCTGATATAATATGGCCAAGGAGTTTACCCTCTTGTAGGCCAAATACTATCTTTTTGGGATTTAAATATAGCCCAAATATCCTGCATTTTTCAAAGACCTTCCTTAGATGTTTGAGGTGCTCTTCATCATATTTGGAATAAAATGTTATGCCATCGAGGTAAATTACAATGAAGTGCCCTATTTCTTCTGAAAATGCAATGTCCATGGCCCTTTGGAAATTGGCCCCAGCATTCATTAGTCCAAAAGGAATTTTCACATACATGAAAGTGCTCCAAGGAGTGGTGAAAGTTGTCTTGAGTTGGTCTTCTGGGAGTACTAAAACTTGGTTATATCCTGAAAAATCATCTAACAGAGAAATCCTCTTTGACCCAACTACCCTCTGCAGGATGTGTTCCATTTTGAGTAAAGGGTAATTGTCCTTTAGGGAGGCTCTGTTGAGGTTCCAAAAATCGATGCACAGTCTGATTTCTCCTGTCTTTTTCCTCATAATGACAAGGTTAGAAACCCAATCTGAAAACCTCACAGGCACAATGATTCCTACCTCATACATTTTCTTTATTTCCTTTTCCACTAGAGGCAGTTGTATTGGATTAATTCAACGCAGTTTTTGCTTAAAGGGTTTTTGGTTTTCTTTCAAAGGGATCTTGTGTTGGATTATTTCTGTATCGTAGGCTTTTAAGTCTTCATAGCTCCAGGAAAACACATCGACAAACTCTTTAAACAAGTCAATGCATTTCTTTTTGATGTCTAGTGGCAAGGACCTAGCTAATTTAATCATTTTAGGCTGATCCTTGGTGCCTATGTTGCATTCTTCGACCTCAGACTCTGTATATTCTACCGTGGGTTTCTTTGCCACGTCGTTAAAATCAAACAAGTCTTCTAATGGGGCTAGCCTCCTAGGTATGTTCTTATCCTTTGACGACAATACCTCCATGTCTTCGTTTTCTGTGTCCTCATACTCTTTAGTATGAGTTTCAAGTTTAGTTAACATGTTGATTTTTACGGGACCAGATGGTTTTTCTTCTTCAGGGGGCTCTTTGTTTAGGCAATTTTCATCGGATTTAGAATTTGAATCAGATAATTCAAACCCATTTCTGCCAAGCAGGAAACCCTCTATCTGTTTGTCGCCCTCAAAGACCTGCCAATATTTTTTATTATCAGGCACAACTGGTCTAAATTTTATCTGAGTTGTGCAGTCTTTGGTTTCATATGGCGCTAAGCATGTTCTAGCTGCAAAGGCTAAATTGTGGGCGGCAATATTTCGTTTTCTTGGGACAAAAATCAATTTGGACTCCTCAAAAGTTTTCAAAAGGTCCATGACATCGTTTCGGTAGGCTCTAAGTCTGGGATGGTTTGCGTTATACTCCCCATTGACTTGCCTAATGACTAATTCCAAATCCCCATGCACATTGATTCTTTTGGCTCCTAAATTTTTCAACAGATGCAAGCCTAAGATAAGGGATTCATATTCTGCTATGTTGTTAGAACACTGAAAGTTTAATTTGCAGGAAATGCTTTCTGTGTGGTTGTTTTCAGTGTTAGTAATCCAGACACCAGCACCAGCATTGTTCTTAGTGCATGACCCATCGAAGTACATACTCCACAGGGGACCATTTTCGGTTTCATCCTAGTTAGTGTCCTCTTTAACTAACGTGCTCTCTGATTGTTGTTGGATATCAGCACTTAGTTGAATTTGTTTCAACTCCTCAGGTTTTTCGCTGTGTTGAAGGTTGTTCTCTTGATTTTCAAGTTTTAAGAGCAATGGACACATGACTCATAACTCAAGACCTTTGTTTGGTTTGCTAATGTCTTCAAATGAATCAAACTATTTTGACACTTTTGAGTTGTGTTTCTCTTCCTCCCTATTGGCCATTAATCCTGTTAAAGTGACTTGTTCACTAAGTGTTTCATCTTTATGTTCTATTATGAGGTCCACAACATGTTTTGCTGGGTCTCGTTCTTCAGGATTTTCATGGAGTTGAGTGTGAGGGGCAGTCTGTTGTTTTCCATCTTGTCTTTGTTCACTCTGGTCTGTTGTTTCAACGTGCTGTTCCAAAATTTCTCTCTCGTTTTTTCCCATATCTAGAACTACATTTATTTCTAGATTTGGGGTCTCTAACTGTTTGGCTGAGTCGTTGTCTTCTAGCTCTGGCTTATTTGAGGATTCATCATCGTAAAGGATAAAAAAATCCAGGTCAGTATGGACAGAGTAAATGGGGGAATTTTCAGGCTTTTCTGGGCTACTGACCATGAATTTCAAGTGTGCCTCTCTGTATAGTCTTCTAAGCTAGCTAAAGACAGGGATACTGGCATATGTCCTATCCATCTGCATTGTACCTTGTAGCTTGGCACCCCATGATCTTGATAACAACATGCCATACTTAGGAGGCACGTCAGCCACCACAACATCCATAACCATGTACTTGGCTGGGATTTGAGTCAAACTCACACAAAGGTCTTTGATTAGGCCAAGGCATTTCACTCTGCTACAGTCAAAAGAATATAAATCCTTGTAAGGTCTGGTTATTTCTAGCCCTAGCCTTTCCATTATCACCTTTGGCATAAGGTTGTGTGAGGCTCCAAAGTCATGCATAGCATTATGCAAGATTTTGTCATGGATATTAAGGCTGACATAGAACGGAGGTACTGTCCCTTCTTGAAATTTCCCTTCAACTTTAGGACCAAAAATGAGCTCTGGTTGGTCATCATTAAAATTGACTGTGTCATTATTATCCTCAATATTTAAAGCCTTCAAAATTTGGGCTCTATATACATGCTGGGCAACTAACTCAGTCAAGGGAACAAAGATTTTGATCTTTGAAATTTCCTGCTCTAGGCTGAAAGGAATTTGGTTTTTTGAAGAGCTTGCCTCAGCCTTGCTAGCTGCTAGATTATCAGTAAAATAAGCTCGCTGATTTGTTACGTTTGGTAAAATGGTTTTAACAGGAGTACTAGCTGAAGTGTTAGTACTACTAAGGTCTGCATTCTGTTTTTCACTTTTTTGAGTGCATTTCTCTCTATTATTATTAGAACTCACAGCTACTGTTTTGTCCTTAGGTTTGACAACTTTAGGTTTGGTTGTAGTGTTGTTTTGTGAAGATTTTTCAGAGGTTTTGGTGTTGGGAGTTTGTTGACTGGTTTTTCTTCTAAGGTCATATTCTCTTTGAGACTCTATGATGACATTTTCCATGTCTTGATAATAATTTTCATCATCATCTCGTTTGTCATCAAGAGGTGTATAAAGACCTTGTTTTCTATCATAATGGATTTCAAAGTCGTCATTATCTACTCCCAACATATTTATGTGCTTGTCCTATGTTTACTCATCTATTTCTTCATCCTCACTCTCATAGTTTTGATGAAAGGGAGGAGTGATCTGTTGATCATCTTCCCTCGGCCTGTTTGGGGGTTGGTTCCTTCTAAAATTCTGGCTCTGGTTCTGGTTTCTGTTTTGAGGAGCAGTTTGGTTTTGATTGGCTTGAGTTCTCTCAAGGATGCTCATTTTCTTCATCATCTCCTCCATCATTCTCTCCATCTTTGAGTTGGAAGTGGAAGGTGTGTTTTCCTCTCTAAAAGACACTCTCCTTTCATTTTTCATTCTTGCTCTCTTCTCCATTAAGTTGAATTCCACAGCAAGAGCACCCTTTTGCATCTATTCAAGAGTTGCAGGATCTCTCTCTCTCAGTTGATAGGCCATCTCAGGGTCAAACCCTTCCAGAAACTTGTTTAGTGCTGAGCCTTGTGGAGGCTTTAATTCTGGAGGGAGTGCATTATACATGCTATTAAATATAGTACAATAAGCTTGTACACTTTCCCCAGTGTTTCTATGGAGGATTTTGTAGTCAGAGAGGATTTGGAGAGGATTCTTCTTCACTTCCCATTTTTTTTAAAAAGTCTGATGGAAGGCTTGGAGATCATTTATACTATGGGGGGTTAAAGCTTTAAACCATTTTCTTACTTCTCGCCCTAAGCTCTGAGCAAATAATCTTACTTTGACGGAATCATCATCAATATCATTTCTGTCAAAGTAATCATTCATCTTATCCACATGTTGTGATGCAGTAGTAGCATTACTATCATCATATAATGGAATTTTGGAATGATAGTCTTGTGGAAGATTGAATAATGGCACAGGAAGAACTAAGGGAGCATACCATGCAGCCATGATATATGGTGGGGGTGGATTTACAAGGGGTGTATTAACAAAAGGGAAAGTGGGCTGAAGTGGAGTGGTTTGAACAGTGGGTGTAGGGTGAGCAGAAATGGATGGACCAGGAATAGATTGTTGAGCTGATCTTGGGTGAGACACACCTAAGCTGTGAAGGAAGTGTAAATTTGGTGGTGTTGTTTCTCTACTACCAAGATGTTCACTTGTTTCCAGGGATGAAAATGAAGACTCATAGTCTATTTGAATTATATCACCAAATGACCTAGTTCTGAATGGATTTACTAAGTCAGCTTGTGATTGTTGTAGAGCTGAAAGATTTTCAGGCACTGAATTAGCTCTCAAGGGTGATCTGAAAATAGTTGATAATTTAATCCTAGGAGACTTCCTAAGAATACTTTCTGGGTTATCAACTGTCTCAGGTGGATCAGGGTCAGGATAGGCTCTAGTTTGAATCTTTCTATGAGCCACTGTGCTGTGTTTTTCAGACCCAGATAAACAGAAAAAGTTCAACCAGGTATGACAGTCTTTAAAAGTTTAACTATTCTGTTTACACAAAATTTAACCCTACACTTATCTAACTGAGTTTGAATGATAATACAATGATAAGAGTTCTTCCCAGTGGAGTCTTAAGTTCTGTTCAGGATCGTGGAGTTGCCAAGTGGAAGTTTTTAGCTCTTTTTAGAGGTAAAAGGTTTTATGGTCCACTACCATGTTTATTAAATACCAATCCGGGATATTTTTGGGTTTTCTGAGTTATTTTTCAGTTGTGTGGTTTCTAAGAATATCCTAAATCTGTTTCATAAGTTAGCTACGGTTATGAGACAAAGACAGTCTACTCTTATGGCAAAGTCAGCTGATCTTTCAAGGTTAGATAAAGACTTAGGAGAATCCTAGGGTTTGCCTAGTTTGTCACTGTTTCAACACAAGTTTTACCATGATTACCATTACTTGGTAGTGCTTTTAAAGGCTGCTTTTACTTTCAAGTTTTTATGAAGTTTTAAGGGAACCTAAGGTGAAAATTCAACTGAGTTCCCCAGTGGAGTTGCCATTATGTTGGGGTTCCTATATTTTGGCCAGATTGGAAAAACCAAAAGATAAGACAACATCAAACCACTTTGGGAATCAAGGATCTAGCCCTCCTGAATCTAGAGAGGGATCTCTCTATGAATGGGTTCAAAAGATGTGATCTTTAATAGCTGAAATTGTGATATTAGGCTAGTTATGAAGAGCATAGGTTTCGTTTTTTTGTTTTTGGTTGGGAAAAGACATGATGAAGGTGAAAGGCAGTTCAAAATAAAGGGTTAAGATGTCTGCAAGTGAAGGAATGATTTGGCTAACAGAAAAGGCAAAGACGATTTTAACCCATTGGGCTATAGAGTCATAGGAGGATTTTAATTGGACAGAAAGGTTCAAGAAGGATCCATGGGGAAAGTTGTTATGTCAAAGGATCTCTTAATGTGATTTTATGGAATGAAACAGAGAGGAAGTGTAGAACCAAACAAATTAAGAAACAGTGAAACAGCCTAAGATCAAGTAAGTGCTTTCAAACTATCTTGCTTCGGCATGTACTTAAGGGAAAACATAAAAGTATTCTGAGATCAGGGAAGTGCCTTTAAACTAGCCTGCATTGAAGTACTTTCAGTCAGAAAACATTTAAAAAATAGTTGGAATAGCTTAAGATCAGGTGAGTGCTTTCAAACTACCCTGCTTTCAGCATATTCAATAAGAAAACCACAGATAATAGTCAGAAAGAGCGATTTAGATCTGGCAAGTGCTTTTGAACCAACCTGCATTAATACACTCTTCAAGGAAAACACAGAAAATACTCATTTTAAAGAGCAATCTAGATCAGGCAAGTACTTTTAAACCGACCTGCATTAATATACTCTTCAAAGAGAACGCTCGAATGAAGAAAACATAGAAAAATAAAGCTTTCAATGAGAGTAAGGTACTGTTGAGAGTAAATCCTAGCTCTATGTTTGCTGCTCTTTATCAGAGAAAGTGGACAAAGTGAAAATTTAAAAAAAAAATAACAATTGGTAGTGAGGAATACATCACCATTGACATAAATTAGGATCCCATAAATCAACAGCTTGTATTGATGTTCAAACCAGTTACAATTAGCAAGCCCGGTGTGTATATATAACTTCGAACTTCTCATATAAGCTTATGTATCTTTAAGTTGAAAACAGGGCATCAGTAGCTTCAGAATAAGTATTACATACATTCAGATGTCCAGAGACCAACATTTTCTCACCTTCTACAGAAGTATTTATAGAAGAATGAGGAGGTGGAATTTGATGAAAAGATCTGCTGGGTCAATTAATACAAATTGATGACTTCTCGGCCTTTGAGGGCCTCTATGTCATGTTGAAGTAACTCTGTTTTCTGCTTCTCGAGGCCTAATGATAAAAAAGATTTACTTCTGGGCTGTTCTTAATCTTTAAAATAATTTTGCCGACAATTAGAGATAATATCTTTGATTTGTATTAATTGTTCAGCCGTCCTCGGGTAAACACCTCTTGTTTTAGATAATGAATAAGCCTTCTCTGATTGCTGTAAGGCTACAGGTGCCTTTAGGAGCTGAAGAGGGTTCGATTAGCCTCTGCTTCAAGCAGTGGAGGCTTTCTCGGATCGACAGATGTCTTTGTTCCATCCCAAAACACTTTTAAGTTACTTGAAATCTATGTTTTAGGTCTGATCCGGCTTATCTTGTGTCTTTCGGTCTTTATGATGCTTTTATCCGTGTATTTAGGCTTTGATTTGCTGAATATGTGCCTTAATCCTTCAAACTGTGCTGGGAAATATTCAAACACTGATACTCTTTGTTTCTTCAATATATTGTTGTGTCTTGTTGATGTGTAGGCCGTGCGGGGCTCATATGGCATCAATGCCTCATGAAAAAATGATGCAACGTCGAATCCGAACCTTGTGAATGGTCTCCATTGATGAATCAATGGCATGGGAAACGTCTTTCTCGGCCTTTGC
Organism: Pinus albicaulis; assembly: GCA_034641835.2. Lineage (NCBI taxonomy): Eukaryota > Viridiplantae > Streptophyta > Pinopsida > Pinales > Pinaceae > Pinus > Pinus albicaulis. The sequence continues at coordinate 23,763,582 of CM076569.1, read as the reverse complement.
CCTTTCTTTCGATACTATGGAAAACCATCAATCCCTGCAAAATACACAACATATTAAGAAATCCTGCGTTGTTGGGTTTACTGCTTTAGAGGCGTGGGATGAGAGCAAAGCCGTTGGATGGCATCATCCAATTGTGGAGATTGGCTGAGAGGAGGTTTAAAAGGAGCGGAAGGAAGAATTGAACAGAACCATTGATCGCGCGATGATCGACGGTGGAGATCGGTTTTGAAAACTCTTTGGTGAAAGGTGGATGGCGATGGTATGAAGTGAGATTAGATCCGGGCCGTCCGATCTGGACACGTGGATGATCTAGATTCAATCGAAGGATCGCAATCAGCATGAGGAAAATAAGGGTGCGATGAAAATCTCCGATGCGATTGTCCGATCGGGAGGGCCAATGAGATTGAGCGATGACCGTTGATCTGAGGATCAGATCAATGGCGGGGAATGAATCAGAGGGATGGGAGATCGGGGGGACAAACAAATGTATGCGATTGAAACATTGCGACGCGATTAAAACTTTGCGATGCGATTGATCACGGGCTGTTTGATGGGCTTTAGATCAACGGTCAATATCATTTCAGCTTTGCACCGGCGGAAACCCTTATACTTTATGAAAAACCCACAAATTTTAATAAAAACCAAGGTTTTAGTGGATTGGGGCGGAAAATATATATATAAAGTGGCTGGCGCCCGATTACGGGGTCACTGGATGTATGGAATACAATGGGCCCGGGGCTTTATATAACAAGGGCCAATCGCAATCGGAGCTTCGGGCCCGGTCTTTCAATCAACCCATTTGGATTTTCTCCGATGCGATTGCGCATCGGGTCTTTTTTATCTAACCATTTTATATATATAAAAAACACATTACGGGCGTGATTAGACCAAAACTTTGGAAAAAAGGGGTTTTTGGTATTTACAAAGGAAATAAAGAATCAGAGAGGGCTTTTTACAATGGTTTAGTGCCCGATTGTGGGCCCACGGGTTACATGGAATAACAATATAATCGAAGGTTGTGAAACAGGGGCTAATCGCATCAGAATTTTTTATAATGGCACAGGACTTGCGTGCTTTGGATTTTTGCGATGCGATTAGTGCCGAAAGGTTTTAGCACTTGGTCTTTGCACCATGGGAATATGGTGGGGAAGTGGTTGAGACTTGGCCCAAAGGGGCTTAAACCCTTAATAAAAGATGAGTGTTTTCACAGATTTTCAATGGTTTTCAAAGGGTTTTGGGGTTTTCGCTATAATTTAAAAAGGAGTTTTAAACTATGCAACGATGAGTTTCATGGATGGAAGAAGGGGAAAACATAAAAAAGAGGAATTTTACGGAGGAAAAGGGAAACAAATGAAGGTTATTTTCTGCATGGAGGAAGGGGAGGAAGGGGATTTTGCAGCAGTCTTTCTCATAGAATTTTCAGCAGAATTTCTGAGTTCTAAAGGGAAACAGCAGTGAAGATTTTTAGACACTGGCATGAGATCTTGTAGAGGTTTTAAGAGATAACATTTTGGCCATGAAACTATTTCTTGAAGACTGAACAATGTTTTGTCCACCTTTTTATAGAACAAATTTTATAGGTGGCCAACACTAGACATGAATGAAATGGTGAAGATACTTTACCAAGAAAGGAATGAAAGGCTTGGAGGAGAAGGGTCTAAACTTCACAAGGAAGGAGAGGGATCTTCAGGAGGAAAGAAAAATGAAGACAAGTCAAAGAAAGGACATGGAGGAAATGGTGATCCACCATCCACATCTTCATCCTCTTCCTCTACATCGTCATCCTCAAATTCAGTGAATCAATCTCACAAGTCCAAGAACACTGGTAAAAGTCCATTTTTGAAACTTGATGTTAAGATTGAATTGCCTATGTTTAATGGTAAAGTCAATGTAGAAAAACTTGACAATTGGATAAGGCAGTTGGAGGTTTACTTGAGGATACAGAACCTTCATGATGACGACACCAAAATTCAGCTAGCTTCTTTGAGAATGAAGGGTGCAACACTTGTTTGGTGGGAAGCCAAAACAAAGGAGGAGATTAAAAAACATGGCAAGATCATTTTATCATGGGCCAATTTCATTATTTCAATAAAAAATCAGTTTTATCCATTACCTCATTTACAAAAAGCTATCATGAATTGGCATAATTTCAGACAACTTAAGGGACAAAATGTACAAGACTACACCCAAGAGTTTAGGAGAAGAGCACTCTTATTAGGGGTAGATTTGCAGAGTCAAGACACTTTGCTGAAATATATAGGTGGTTTACATAGCTGCCTTAGACATACCATCCTTATGTTCAATCCTACTAGTCTAGATGAGGTTTGTGTCCAAGCCACACATTTAGAGGCTAGAGGAAAACACGCTTTTGAAGAGGGTAGAAACAAGCCTTTTAAGGGAAAAAACAAAGATAAAACCTCAAAAGGAAACGGCAAAAAGAATGCATTTTTCAAAAAGGAGGGTGAGAAAGTGATATGTAAACACTGATCAAGAGAAGGCCATGAAGAGAAAAACTGTTGGAAACTTCATCCTGAAAAAAGAACTCAGTTTAAGAAAGATAAAGGGAAGAAGAAAACTACAACTACTACAACTACACAACAAGACTTAGGTGATGATTTAGGTGACGAAACCAAAATTACAGCCATGGGTTTGAATAATATGAAGGGAAAAGAAATAGAAACTAAGCCAAGTACTAGTACTTCGAACTATCATGTACAAGCTTCAAATGAAGAAGAAAGAATTGAACTATTCGATGTGAGGGTTGTTTCAAAACATTCAAAAATTGACACATTGTTTGACAGTGGGTCACAAGTGAACCTCATATCAGAATAATTAGTCAAGCAACTTAAACTTGAGACCCATTACACATCCAAGACTATATCCACTTGGTTGGATTTGCAAGGATGCAAACTTACAGGTTTCTAAGAAGTGCATATTGCGCTTTGCAATAACTGCATATTTTATTGACACAGTTGAACTAGATGTTGTTCCACTTGATATATCAGGAATTGTTTTGGTAAGTCCTTACTTATATGACAAGAAAGCTATCTTCCATCACCATGAGAACAAGTATCATCTATTTAAATATGGAAAGGAGTTTATTGTTAGAGAACAACGCAAAAAGTCAAATATAGCGATGGTAAATGCTGGACTAGTAAAAAGGCTAGTGAATTCTAGTAAGAGTGTTTTACTTCTTATGGTTAAGTCTAAGGTTGATGTGAATCATGAGTCATTTGAAAATTTTGATCCCAAGTTAAAATCAGATTTATATGATGTAGTTGATGCACATCATGAGATATTTAAGGAGCCGACATGTTTGCCTCCTAAGAGGGATATTCAACATGAAATACAGTTGCAACAAGATTGTCCTCTTCCTAACATAGGCATGTACCGCATGCCTGTCATGGAGAATGCTGAAATAAAGAGGAAAATTAAAGACTTGTTGGACAAAGGTTTCATAAGACCAAGCACTTCGCCATGTGGGTCACCAATAGTGTTGATTTCAAAGAAATATGGAACTTGGCGTATGTGTTTGGACTTTAGGGCATTGAACAAAATAACTGTAAAGAATCGTTACCCACTCCCAAGGATAGATGATTTTCTAGATCAGCTGAAAGATGATAATTTTTTTACTAAGTTAGACTTACATAGTGGTTATCATCAAGTTATAATTGCAGAAAGTGATATTTGGAAGACTGCATTCAAAACCAAACATGGACTCTTTGAGTTGCTTGTTATGCCTTTTGGTTTATGTAATGCACCTGCAACTTTCATGCGGGTTGTTGTGGATCATCTACATATCCTTTTAATTTTATATTAAAAATACAAAAAATTCTGAAATTGAAATAAAAGCAAATATGTTAAAGTATTATAGTTTTATACTTTGGCATAAAAAGAAAATGTTTTTAGTTTGATGTATCAAAGTTTAACTGTTTTAAACTTTGTACAAGTGGGTTTTGTATCAAAAGATTAAAGGCCGATCAATTCAATCGGCGGAGAGTGTTGATGTTCAAAGTCTGAACCGGATGACCCAACCAGCGGGCACTACCAACGCGATAGTTAACGAAATGGGTGCCTCCGCAGTTGACTGGGTTGACTACGGAGGCAATAGAGATCAACGGTGGTTATCGACTGCGGGGGCACCAGCTGGAGTTCTCAGCTGTACCACAAGACCCCCTGCAGTGACGTCATATGCCCAAATGAATAAAAACCCCGATGCGACTCCTCGTCGCCGATGCGATCGCATCGCAACATCGCCCATCGCATTATCAAAATTTCCGCAGTGCTTAACTCCGCTGTCTATCTTCCGCCGATGCGATAATCCTCCAACACATCACACGATCGCACCACCCTCTAGTGCTTAATTCCTTCTTCCCATTTTCTGCCGATGCGATCATCGCACCATCGCGCATCGCATCACACTCACCCCTTGCTTCATCTCTCATCGCATATCGCGATTTCCTCTGCTCGAAACATTCCCGCTCCTCTTTCGCTTGCGATTGCGATTCCCATGGCCCACCATTTCCTTTTCCGCTCTTTTCAAAGGAAAAAGGGTTTTTCTCTGTGAATGAGGCATATTCGTTTGGTTTGTTAAAAGAGTTTTCTTCAACAAAAGGAAAAGGTGCTCTTGAAGGCTGTGAGCAAGAGTAAAAACAGAAATCACTTCAGCACTAGCCCATGAACGGGCATACAACAAAGGAAGCCTTTCAAAATCCTAAATTAAGTCCTGAATTTCTGACAGTAACATCAAAATTAATATATGGAGGTTGTGTCATTGTACTCAAAGAAGATGACGAAGGTGTAGACAATTGCGGTGCATCAAATGTGTCTTTCATGAGAATGCAAAGACATAGATGGAAGGGAAATCATTGCATCAAAGGTTTGCAGAAGAAAAAAAGGAGGGAAACTGCTCATAGGAAGGTTCTATCACAAAAACCAGGAAAAACCTGCACAAGTTTTCATATTGGCGCGGAAATGATGATAAGCGGTTTTGCAGAAAACCGCAAGTGGTTTTCATGCTGGGAATAAGCGGTAAATGGTTTTATGCTAGGTGGACGTGATACATGCCGGTGGTTGACACGTGACCCTTTAAAACTGCCCATTTCACATTGAAAAAGAATGACGGAGGGGTTGGGTGAAAAGGGCGCGCAAGAGAATGAGGACCGTCAGATCTGAGCAATCAACGGTCAGGATCTAACATGATTACACACAGATCACAGATGGTCGAGAGATCCAATGGAAATGGCGAAACATCGAGGACTATTGGATCAAGGATATCAACGGTCGAGATCATATCGTTATTTCGCACAAACAAAGGATGGGCAAGAGGGTGAGCAATAATGCGATTGAGCGCCAACAATTGGATCAGGAGGATCAACGGTCGACATTGATAGCGGGGAAACGTAATATAAAACATATGGACAGGGAGATAGATGGTTATGCGATGAAGCACTGGAGCAGTGATCGTTAGATTTAAAAGATCGATGGTCCAGATGAAATTGGAGCATCGCAGAAATGAATGAATGATACAAAGAGACAGTGAAATGGCGAAACTGTGTCGACCGTTGGATCTGGGGGAGCCAGATCAACGGTCCAAAATACATCGGTGGGAAGGCTTTGGTAAGTGACGATTGGGAGGAAAAGTGGTGGTGCGATGGAGTGAGAACTGTTAGATCAGGGAAATCAATGATCAGGATCTCGTAGACGGGGGGAAACCATCGACGCGGAAATATAGAGATGGCCGAAGGAAAAGAAGCCGCATCATCAGCAATTCCTATAGAATAGGATATTTGTTTTATTTTCTAAAGACAATATAATTGTAATAAGACATGTAATAGACAACTTTCGATGTCTAAAGTAGTTCTGGTAGTTAGGATTGGTTACAACAATTCCAAACTGTTTGTTATCGTATTTAATGTAATTTTCAAGAGGAAGGAAGGTTCCGAGTTTTGGACCTTCAAAGCCTAATTTTTGTACTCAGAGATTGACAAGTTAATGAATAAGTATGCAAGTTTCTATAATTTTGTTAATGTTGAAATGTATTCTCAGTTTATGTTATGTTTTTCCATCTATGAATGAAATAGAGTTATGAGTAGCCGACCTCTTTATACTTATGTATTTCAGAGTTTAAAAACCTTAATTGTGCTCCTCTGTTTTAACTATTTCTTCATATACTTCCTCTGGATTTTGAAATGGTATTTTCTGTATAAAACAACATATCAGTTTGAAGTTCTCTCTTCTGTTTCTTCTGATTCTTTCGTTCAACATTGGCTAAAGATAGCATTGCAGAATGTTCATATATTTGATATTTAATGGTTTGATCTTTAATATTTGAGGGTTGATAATACAGAGAAAAATATATACATTCGTGACATAATCAGATAGATTTCTTAAGCACTGATTCCTTATCACAGCTAAGGGATTGTCTCTTAAGGTACAAAATTAATTGGCACTGTTGCCGAGGAGCGAAGATTCGAAGTTTTCCCTAGGTTTTGTTCATATTTCCTCTAGTTGTTCAGAGAGGAGGAAATATTAAGTTGTGTTTCTTTAAAATAATTCTAGCTCCTAAGAAGCCTCACACGAGGTCAGATACCTCTCAGCAAAAAGCTCCTATTTTTTCTGATCCAAAAAAGCTAGTTTCAAAGAAGGGCCAGAAAACAAAAATATTTTCTACACTTGATGCCACACTGCTTGCACCAGGCAGCATTTCACATACATTTTCATCCAAGGATATTTCTCGAAACCTCATTTTCCCGGAAAAAGAATCCTCACCTTCACCCATTCATTTCCAAGAACCAACGTTAGAAGAACAATCTTTTGAGTTTGTATCATTTCCTCTTACAGAAACTCAACCTCATACAATTTCCAGTTCTTCTGCTATTGTTCATACACCTATCCCTATATCAGTTGTTCCACCTCATTCATCCCCACCTACAACTGGTATCCATTTTACCCACACTCAAGGAGCAGTCAATCAGGGCATAAACATGGCAGCCCCTGCTTTCTTAATGAATAGATATGCACCATTAAATCTACCCCAACCAATGAATGCAATGCCTCAGGAGTATCTCAAGTTTCTCCCTAGATTTACTAGCGAAGATGAAATAACTGCAGAATGGCACTTGCCCTTGTTCTGCACATTCGCTGAAAATTTTAATGTAGAACATCTAGATGTTGTGATGAGACTTTTTGTGCAGTCTCTAAGTGGAGAGGCAAGAAAATGGTTCAAAGGATTACCAAATGGTTCAATAAATGATTGGGATGAATTAGAAAGACATTTCATCTAGATATGGGGAGAAAAGAGGGACCATGGTTATTCTTTAACAGTATTCAATGCAATAAAGAAGAAATCAAATGAAAATATGAATGATTCTGTCAAAAGGTTTAATAAGTTGTATAATAGTTTGCCCCTGGAAATGAAACCTCCTCCTATTGGAGCAAGGGTTGTTTTTGCTGGAGAATTTGAGCCGGATTTTAGTTTTACATTGAGAGAAAGAAGATCCCCCACCATTGAATAAATTCAAACGGATGCCTTCGAGATTGAGGAAAATATGTCTGTTGCTGGGAAAGTTCAAGATAAAGAAAAAGTCAAAGAAGAAGCCTCATCTCAAGATCAGAGGATCGATGATATGACTAAGGTCATAAAAAATTTGTCTAACAAATTAGTAGAGATGGCAATAGACAACAATAAACTTGCAAAAAAAAACATAAGGGTTTTTAATCCCCAGTTTAGATAATATCCCCTACAGATTTTGCAAAGAGAAATAAAGGATCAAGATCAAGTGAAAGCACCTTTATATATAGAGGCAACACCAACACATTCTATTGATGATAATGAAAAGGAAGATGAAGATCAAATTTCTACTGTGTATATGGAGGATGGTGAATCAGAAGAATAAATTGAGAAAGAATATGAAGAGGAAAGTAGAGAAACTGATATCTCATTTGATCAAGAAGAAATGGATGATTACTGTAAACAGTTTACTGATTTTATGCAATCAGAATTGTATAAAAAATATGTTTTGAGGTCAAATAAGAGATTGAAAACTCAAGATGATGAAGAGAAAGAATTAGAATCAATACCTACTCCAATGGTGACTCCACTACAGAAGAACCAAATTAAAAAATCAGACAAGGGGAAACAACCCATGAATCAAGATAAAGAAAAAGAAAAACATCAATATAATGCTTCCCAAATAAAACATAATGATCCTAATATGTTGGAGAAGATTGTTACTATTTCTGATCAAACTGCAAATTCAAACAGAAATAAAGAAGAACCTGAAAAGTTGAAAAAACAAAATCAAACTTTCAGTTTGTCAAAAGAGTTAGAAAAAGTGAAGATTCAAGTACCACTTCTCGAGTTGGTCAAAACCCCTGGTTATAAGAAGGAAATTACAGAGTTTATTAATTTATCTGAGTCTGACGAGGTGGGTGATATAGTGAACCTGCAAGAGGAGAAACCAGTGGTTACTTTCGGACCTCATGTTGAAGAGGTAGATTCTTCTATTCCACCTTTTTATTTATCAGTTCTGCTACATGATTTCATTTTACATAATTGTATGCTAGATTCTAGTGCATCACATAATCTAATGCCTCTCTGTGATGAAAGAGTTAAATTTGAAAATTACCAAGCCATATAGAGACCTTTATTCCTTTGATTAAATAAGGGTAAAGTGTGTGGGTCTTATCAAAGATATGGTTGTTTCCTTAGCCCAAATTCCAGCTAAGAGTATTATGATGGATGTGGTAGTAGCAGATATTCTAGCCAGATTTGGTATGTTGTCGTCTAGATCTTGGGGTGCAAAACTTGGAGGAGTTTTGAAATTATATTTCACATATGCCATCATTCCTGTTTTTAATGGGGAGGAGAGGAGGTTATACAGAGAAACCATATTTTTGAAAACTACTACCAAGAAAGATGCAGGTAATTCCCCCGTTTATGGTCAAGAGAAGGAGGATCTCTCTTGTTTCATGCTGCATGAAGATGCAGAATTTGCCGAAGATTCACAAAAGCAGCTCCCTTCAGCCACTGTACATAAGGAGCTGCAGTCAAATAAGCTTTGGAAGTGTTATTTCAATGGTGCATTTTCAAAGGAGGGCACCGGAGCTGGATTCATATTTGTATCTCCCGAAGGTAAACTTGTACCTTTTTCTTTCAAACTGGAATTCGAATCCACTAATAATGTAGCTGAATACGAAGCATTGATTTTAAGTCTGCAAACAACTAAACAGATGGGAATTGAGTCTATCTCTGTTTTTGGTGATTCTGAATTAATCATAAGGAAAATTAAAAATTGCTGTCAGACTAAGCATCCCAGATTGAGGTTCTATAGAAACGAGGTATGGGATCTAATTGAAAATTATTTTGAGGCCTTTAATTTACAGTTTATTCCAAGAGAGGAGAATAGAATGGCAGATTCATTAGCAGTTGCAGCCAGTACATTCAAACCACCAATCAATCCAAGGTTGAGATATGAAATTGAGTTGAGACATCGACCTTCAATTCCTGATAATGTAAGGCATTGGCAAGTCTTTTAGGATGATGAGAAGATTAATCAGTTCTTGACGATGATTGGAAATTTTGAAGACAGCCAAATTGATTTGGAAGTGGATGAAAGTGATTAGGGTGAAATGTCTAAAAATATGAAGCAGACAATTGGAGACCAGAAGTTAATTCAGTTGAAAGATAATATTTTTCCCAGAGGTTTAGTACCTCTTGAAATACTATTTGATGCTAACGATGTGGCAGTAAACTAGAAAAAGGTATCTCGAGATGGAGAAATGGAGGATTGTAATTTAGGAACTCAACATGAGCCTAAAATGGTCAAACTATTCAAAGGAGTTCCAAAGGAATACAAAGAAAGGTATGTAGATCTTTTCAAGCAGTTTACAGATGTATTTGCATGGTCATATGAAGATCTGAAAACTTATGATAAAACTATTATTCAGCATAAAATTCCATTGAAAGATGGGATTAAGCCTCATAGACAGAAGCTCAGACAAATTAACCCATTATTACTGTCTCTAATTGAAAAAGAGGTAAAGAAAGAAAAGATTATAGTTCCTCTAAGATATTTATATTGGGTTTCCAATCTTGTACCGGTCAGGAAGAAAAATGGAGAGATAATATTGTGTGTAGATTTCAGAAATTTGAACAGAGCTTCACTGAAGGATAATTATCCTCTGCCAAAGATGGACTTTGTCTTGCAGAAAGTAACTGGAGCATACAGGTTATCCATGTTTGATGGTTTTTTTGGGTATAATCAGGTTGCCGTGGAGAAGGAAGATCAAAAGAAAACTGCTTTCACTACACCTTGGGGAACATTCATGTATTCCAAGATGCCATTCAACGTCATGAATGCAGGAGCTACTTTCCAAAGGGCGATGGATATTGCGTTTGTAGGGGACAAATTTGTAGTTATTTATCTTGATGATATTAAAATTTTTTCAAGTTCTGATTGCTAGTGTCAGTCTAGTCATACTGCCATCAATGATCAAAGTTACTCTTTGCATTTTCATAGTAGGATTCCCATAATAATCAATTTCACCATTCCGTTAGGTCATGGATTCATTGATGGTAGTAATTTTCATCAGTTTTCCCTCATAAGGTACTTGCTGATTTTCCTCCCTATGATCTTCAGTCATTAGTCTCTTTCATTCTCAAAATCATATCAGTAGGTCATAGGATGGGTCTCATTAACCTCTAAGGTCTCACCATGGTCAAATTAACGAGTCAAGTGTCAAATAAAGATCAGCAAGGTCATGAGGAAGTCAATAAACACAAAGTCACAGCACCAGGAAGATCCAGGATATCATTTGTTCAGCTTGATGCAAGCTTCACCTCAAAACCATGTTCTGAGGTGAAAACATAATACTTTTCCTTTCAATCACAATTCAGAAGCTGTTATCTCCACAAAAGCGATGTCCCTCCCTTCAGAGAATTTTTCCATAGCATGTTCAGCGCCAAATCATCTTCAAAGCAAATCCATCAGAAAGAGCCCGGAAAGATCTTTCCAACGGTATACTACACTCTCAAAATTGACTTCTGGATCGAATTTTATGAACCCTTATACCCTCATATACCCCCTATTTCCCCATTTTTCCCTTTAAACTCTATGTTATTAAAATTTAATATTCCTTTATAAATCCCTTTTTCCCCCCTCCGATTATAATATTGCATTATAAATCCCTTTTTATTACCCAACCACTTCCCCTCCATGCCTTAGGACTTTATAATAAAGAACTTCATATTATAAAGCCCCGCCCCTTAACCACTTCCCCTTTTCACCCCGTAAACTTTAGAAATAAAGTTTATGTCATATATATGATAAACCCCGCCGCTCTTTAATCGCAATCGCAATATGCAATATGTTCTGATTACCCCAATCGCAAACATATCTCCGATCTCCCGATCACCTCTCCACCGTTGATTTCCTCACTAAATCCAACGGTCCTCTGCCAATCGGAACTTTTCAATTGCAACTCCCCTCCCGATTGTTCCGATCGTGATTACCTTCCCCTTCCGATTTGCGATTGCGATTACTGCATTATATATATCTCTCCGCTCTCCTCTGATCCCGATTGCGATTTCATTTATCCACTATATATTATATATCCCTCCTCCACCCGATTTCCGATTGTGATTTATATGGGTCCCGCCTCCATTTCCTTTCCCTCTTCCCATTTAAATTACAGTTCCCTTCACGAAAGGCATAAGTTCATTTTATCAGCGTTCTATAAGAAAAGGCAGTTTTATTTAAAGAAATAATGGAAAGCAAACAGTCAGAGGCTGAGAACCTAGGTTGTAACAGTCACATTTTCGGTTACATTGCAGAGATGATTCACGCTACAGGTTTCGCCTTTTCATTTGGTATCAGAAAATTTCAAATGAAATTATGTAACGTAGCTCTCCCTTCGCCGAGAGACCGTTGGCTTTTGGCCTTCCATCTTCAGTTGCGATTTCGCCTCTTCCCATCGATTTGTATTCCTGCAAAATCTGTCTATTTATTGTAATTTCTAATCATTTTAAAAAGGCTCTGAGTTCTATGGAATAGTGTGGCAGAAACATCTCTGCACTACATTGTACAGTTTGACAGGAATTAAATAAAGGGATGCAACTCTGATTCATGGGATTCATGCGGTATGAGTTTTAGCATATGTCTCTCCCTTATGTTTCATATGTATTTTGTTATGTTTCATAATTCATTCATAAACATTTTCAGTTGAATGTTTTCAAGTTAGAAAGGTAGAATACATCTTATATGCTCTGCCTTGGGGAATCATTCATACCCAGTGTATTTTCTTCTGTTTGAAAAGGATTCATTTGATGTGCCCTTTTCAGCTTCTCAACAGTCTTTCCACTCCACCTTATTTCAAACTTGATTGCTAAATATCCTACCTATCCTGCCCCATGAAATACCCCGTGTCTTTGATTTAATTCCTCAGGTCATGATGTCCTTTTGTCCCATACATCCCTGAAATTTCAGTCATTTATTAAAATCCCTCTTCCCATTTATATACCTATCCTAAAATCAGTTCATTATTGTGTTATTGAATATCTATTCTACGGAGAGAGCCCTCTCCTGTCCTTGTAGGGCTAGCTACAAGGCTGAGTGTGGTTTAGTTGTTACCCTGATTTACCTTTTTCAGCCTGAGGTTCAGATTGGGTGTTAACATCTCTGGCGACTCCACTGGGGAATGCAATTACAAACTTTTGCATAGAAGATTTATTACCCCGGTAATATTTTCTTGCAAAGTCTCGATGACGATATTTCAGAATTTTCTAGGCTGATATAAATATTGTATAGTAATAAGTTGACCACACTGGCTTCAAGAAGATATACAAAGGCTAATCCTGATCCAAATCCTCCCCCTGTGTTCGAAAATCCGAATCTTATCCCAAGAATAGTCAGAAGACAAGAGGGATCGCCAAGTCCTACACCTATTTTCGAGTCCCAAAATCGGCTCAGTGAATGTTTTTTTATAGAGGATATTACTTTTGATGAGAATTGTGAGCTTTCTTTGTTTAGAAGTAAGTTTGAAACTGCACTTGAAGACACAGTTTTAGATCCAGATTTCCTTGTGGATATTGAAATTCAAAGGGAAAATTCTTCCATTGATGACTACGTTTTGAATTCACCTCAGTCCATCACTGCAACTTATATTCCTGAGCCTTCAGAATCATCAGGAGAAGCATTCCATCCTCCTGATTCATCAGCATTCCCATCAATCAATTCCCAGTTTTCATCTCCTCCATCAACACCTACCTCAAATTCCAGCACTACAAACGTTGTGGTAAATCCTCCCAGAATTATGGCTGCCCGGTATGCACCCTTGGTTTTACCTCAGGTTCTCAATGATATGCCTGCTGATTATCAGAGTAAAATTAATATCTTTGATGCCACTCAGGGCATTACAGCCCAGCAGAATGTTGACAAGATGAATGAATTTTGTGACTTGCATGAAGTGGAAGAAGAAAATGTAGCTACCAGGTTGTTTGTTCAAAGCTTCGGAGGTGAAGTGAGAAAGTGGTTCAGAGCTTTACCGGTAGGCTCTATTCACACTTTACAGGAGTTACACACACAGTTCTTAGACCGATGGGAGGTGAAAAGGAATCCACAGCAAATTCTGTCTGAATATGAGAATATTAAAAGGAATGCGGGTGAAACGGTGCAAGACTATTGTTTTAGATTCAATACGGTATACAATGCTATTCCAGCTAACCTCAAACCTCTTGTCGATTCAGCTATGCTGAAGTTTCCGGATGGATTTGATGCCGAAATGGCATATCAGCTACGTGAAAGAGATCCACTGTCACTGGAAGAAATGCAAAAGATAGCAGTAAGCGTTGAAGCTAATCTGCTGGCCAAAAGAGTTCGAGCCAGAGCTGAAAAGAAAGTCATGGTGAAAGAGGAAGCTTCCCCTTAGGATAGCAAAATGGACACACTGATTCGCACAATGGAAAGGATGGTTGAGCAATTGACGATTTTCGACAAACCTGAAACTCAAATAAGAAATCCAAATTTCAGAGGACAACAGCAACCACAATTCAGAATTAGACAAAGAGAACATAGGGCACAGGACCAAGCGGCACCACAACAGCAGATCAAAACGTCTTTGCAGCAGAACTACATGCAAGGAACTGACTCAGATGACGATGGTCCTTTGTTTGAAACTAATCATTTTTTCACAGCTGACGGCGCACCCATTTTCCTTACAGAAGATGAAGAATACATGGTGGCGACTCCAGACATTCAAGGGGACGAAAATTTTATTTTGGCCAATGACGTGGTGTTACAAGAAGAATCTAATGACTACTAGAGAGGGTATATGAATGCGCTGTCAGCCCAACAAAGGCAGTATTCTCTAAGGAACAGAAAATTTACAATCAGCCCCATTCAAAAGAGAAAGGAACTCCAGCTAAAGGACGAGGCACAGAAGAAAGCGAAAGAGCCGGTCAATCCTCCATCCAGCAAAGCGCCCGTAGTTACTAATACAGCAAATGGAAAAAACCAGCAGAGCATAGCAAAGGAGCAAACGGAGAAGAAAGACCCTCTTATTAAAGAGGTAGAAAAATCTCCCTCCTTTAATTTAGAAAGTGAAATTTCCAAGTTGAAAGTGTCTATGCCCCTGACCGAGTTAGTGAAGAATAGTATATATAAAAGTCAGGTGTCTAAAGTTTTGCAAATCAATCCTCTTTCTGATATGGTTAACGTGGAAGATGACTACCCTGAACTTATTTTTGGTCCAGCCACACAGGAGTCTGAAGAAAATGAAGTTCCCCCCTTTTACCTCAGTCTTAGGTTACATGAGTTTGTCTTGCGTAATGCCATGTTAGACTCCGGGGCCTCCCATAATTTAATGACCAAAGCTGTCATGGAGAAATTAGGCCTTGATGTTACTAGAAGTACCATGATTTTTATTCTTTTGATTCAAGTAGGGTCCACTGCATTGGTCTCATCAAAGATTTGGTGGTGTCTCTAGATCAAATCCCAGCTAAAAATGTCTTTATGGATGTAGTTGTTGCTGATGTCCCACAACGGTTTGGAATGCTTCTATCTAGGTCTTGGGGTGCAAAACTTAAGGGAACCATATATCTTGATTTTTCCTATGCCACAATCCCTGTATTTGGCCAATTGAGAAAGTTGTATAGCGAAAAGAAAATGAAATACATGATCACTAGCAAAGACAAGCTAGTAAATCATCCCATCAATGCGGTCCATACAGATTTAAAATCTTTTGTCTTATATTCGGATGGTGGTATGTGTAGAAATTTTCTGAATAATGATTAATTATCCACCGAGACTATCCTGATCACATACAATTCGAATTTATATGCAACACATAATCTCTTCCACTTAGATCATCACACATGCGGAAATAAAACAGATAAAACAAGCGATGGCACATCAAATCATCATACACATTAACACGATATGTATGGGGAACTTAAAGCTGAAAACCCGCGACTATCTTATATATTTATATGGAGAAATCATGTAACAAACTCGGTACAATACTCCTCAAGTGCCTAGGTACTTTCTCATAAAGTTACACACACGGAAACAGCTTGGTTTTGAGCAGTTGCTAGTTTCAAGCTCCATAATGCCTTGCCTCTGTTAACGGGATCATGGCACATCTATAGAGATCCAAGGTTCGAATCTCCTTGGCTTGTGGGCGCAATCATCATGGGAAATTCCTCCAAGTGTGGTGCCAAATCTCATGCCTGACAAAGTCCTTGTACTTGATAGCTAACTCCACCCCTTTCATCTACCTCTTTCACTGGTCTCCACTGAACTGATCATGCACTGTAGTGAACTGATGTGTTCTTGAGTTGAATAATGAGTTACTAATTAATGAATTAAATAATATTTAATTCACTCCACTCATAACTAGTTGATTAGCTGGTTAAACTAATCTCAACCAGTTCAACTAAATTAAACCGAACACAACTCCACTAGCTGTCTCATTAACTCCACCAAACTTCTGCCACTGAAGTCCTAACTGAAGTCAACCATGCATGAGCTCACCAAACCCCTAGGAATATCGTAATTCCTCTGTCAGATGTATGAGCCACTTCCAAGGCTCGAACTGAAGTGCTCCAAGAGAGTAAACTGAAGTTTATAGTCCAAATATTATTAAGGGTAAATAATATTTGACTTCCCTATTTAAGAAACGGAGGTCAATAGACTTCGACCTATGAGTCAAAAAATAGAGTCCCATCTATTTTTACCAACAAACCAATACTACAGAATAACATACGCAATCCCTGGGACCATGCTCCATATGTCTAAAAATAGACATGGTCTAAAAATAGATTTTTACTTGGGGGTACAACGAGGAGCCCATAGTGAAGGCGAGTTCATTTCACTAAGCTCCATCATCTTGCTACATTTTCAACAGTATGAATGATGAGGATGCTCAGTTAGTACAAGTGGAGGAGATACCTGAGATTTCAGAAAATTTCAGAGAAGTCCTCAAACAGGAAAAAGACAAAGCAGCAAATACTTCTAAGCCTCCTAACTGCCAGCAGCAAAGGGATAACGAAAATCCAGAAATCAACCAAGGTGAAAGAAAGGAAGAAACTAAATTTCAGCATCTACAAGAAGAAGAGGAAGGCCTGTGGAGTATGGATTTTGATGGAGCTGTTGGTAAGGATGGAGCTGGCATTGGAATATGGGTAAGGAGTCCTATGTTTCAACCTGAAAAGGTCCCTAGTAATGTCAGAGTATGTGCTTATAAGTTGGCCTTTGAATGCTATAACAATGAAGCAGAGTACGAAGCTCTGATTGCAGGCCTCAAAATCTTAAAGAAGCTGAAGGCAAAAAGGATTTCTGTGTATGGTGACTCTGAGTTAATAATCAAGCAGGTGAAAGGAGAGTACCAAGCTAAACATCCAAGACTGAGGGCATACAGAAATGCAGTTCTGGACATTTTGAAGACATTCCCAGAGTACACTTTGACAACAGTGCCCAGGATGCAGAATCTTATTGCTGATTCTCTTGCAACTACTGCAAGTAACCTGAAGATTCCGATGAACTCCAGCAACAAATTCGAGATTCATGTCAAACATAGGCCTGTTCTTCTGGATAATTTAAGGTATTGGCAAGTATTTTGGGATGATAATGAGATCAATGCATTTTTATAGGGTGATGGAAAATTTAAGGACACTCCCATAGAAGGTGAGTATGTGGTTGATGACCAAGAATTGGAAACAAACCAAATGGACATATTGCAGCTGAAAGACAATATCATCCCTAGAGGCCTCATACCTCTAGAGGAGCTGTTTGATTAGGATGATGTTGCAAAGAAGCCAAGCTTGGTGCCCACAGAGAAAGGAGTTGAGGATGTGAATATTGGAATAGCTGATCAGCCCAAGTTTGTCAAATTGTCAAAGACATTGTCCCCTGAAGTGAAAGAGAAGTATGTGAAGCTGCTTTCCGAATTTTCTGATGTATTTGCATGGGATTATTCAGATTTGAAGGTGTATGATAAGAACATAATCCAGCATACTATTCCCATCAAGCCGGATCAAAAGCCATTCAGACAGAAGTTGAGAAGAATCAATCCGAAGCTGCTGCCATCCATTGAAAAGGAGGTAAACAGATTATACAAAGCTGGTATCATAGTCCCCATTATATTTTCTGAATGGATTTCAAATTTGGTCCCGGTACGTAAGAAGAATCGAGAAATAAGGTTGTGCATAGATTTTCGAAACTTGAATAAGGCTTCCTTAAAGGATAACTATCCACTTCCGAAAATGGACCATATTCTGCAGAGAGTAGTTGGAGCATCCAGGATGTCATTACTTGATGGCTACTCAGGATACAACCAAATCTTGGTGCATGAGAAGGACCAAGATAAAACTGCCTTCACAACACACTGGGGAACCTTCCAGTATGCCAAAATGCCTTTCGGACTGAAGAATGCAGGAGCTACTTTCCAACGTGCAATGGACATCGCCTTTGCAAATGAAAAATATGTTTTTCTGGTTGTTTATTTGGATGATTTGACAGTGTTTTCAGGATCAGATGATGAGCATTTGTACCATTTGAGAGTTGTTTTTCAGCGACGCAGGAAGTTCAGAATTTCTCTCAATCCCAAGAAGTGCCTCTTCGCCATGGATGAAGGCAAGCTGCTGGGACATATCATCTCCAAAGATGGTATTCGCATCGATCCAACTAGAGTGGAGGCAATCCAGCTCATAGACCTGCCACGAAACAAGAAGGAGATCCAAGCATTCAATGGTAAGATGAACTTCTTACGTCGATTTATACCCAATCTGGCTGAGCATTTGAGGGAAATGACTAATATGTTAAAGAAAGACAACACTGTTAAATGGAGTGAGGAGGCTATCAAATCATTCAATCTGGTAAATTTTGCTTTGTCCAATGCCCCAGTTTTGATCAGTCCTGACTACACTCAAGACTTTATCATATTTTTATTTGCATCTGAGCATACTTTAGCGGCAGTTTTAATGAAAAAGAGAGACGAGATCGAAAAGCCAATTGCTTTTTTTAGTAGAACTATTAGAGACGCTGCTTTGAGGTATAATATCATTGAAAAACAGGCATTGGACCTTATCAAGCATTGAAGGATTTCAAGGTCTATATTATGCATTCACATACTATAGCATATGTCCCTAACGCCGCGGTGAAGGATGTGTTAATGCAAACTGATCCAGAAGGACGTAGAGGTAAATGGATAGCGGCTATGTTAGAATATGATCTGGAGATCAAACCCATGAAGTTGATCAAAGGCCAAGGCTTGGAGAAATTGATGGCCCAATCAAATCTGTGTGCTTTAGATATAAACCTCATAACCACAGTGGCAGAAGAGGAAGATGAAGGTTTATTGGTTCCAATTGCAGATATTTTTCTACAGTCCCCGTGGTATTCAGATATCGTCTATGTCCTTCAGCATTTGTCACCCCCTATGGGCATGTCCAAGAGTAAAGGTAGATCTCTGAAGCTAAAATCCGTAAAATACTGCATTTTAGACAACGCTCTGTATTGGAAAGATCCGGGAGGCATTCTGATCAATTGCTTGGTCGAAGAAGAAGCACAGAAGGTAATGCACGAGTTTCACAAAGGTGACTGTGGCGGTCACTTGTTTTGGAAGACTACAGCTAATAAGATACTGAGAGCAGGATATTATTGGCCCACCTTATTTTCTGATTTATATAAGACAGTGATGAAATGTCATGAATTCCAAATCTTCCAAGGGAAGAAGAAATTGCTTCCACTCCCTTTGAAACCAGTTTTGGTGAACGCACCCTTTCAGCAGTGGGGGCTCGATTTCATTGGAGAAATTCATCCCACATCTTCTGCACAGCACCGATGGATATTAACAGGGATAGATTACTTTACCAGATGGATCGAGGCCGTCCCAGCCAAGCAAGCAATAGACACGGTAATCATTCAATTCCTGGAATCGAATATTTTATCTCGCTTTGGCTGCCCATGCAAAATCATAACAGACAATGCGACAACGTTCAGATCAAAGAAAATGATCGATTTCTGTGACAAATACAACATCACGTTGGGCCATTCGACAGCTTATTATCCACAAGGAAACAGCCTGGCCGAGTCATCTAACAAATCATTGGTGAATATAATTAAAAAAATGCTGGAGGCAAACAAAAGAAATTGGCACCGAAAGCTCATCAACGCGCTGTGGGCAGACAGAGTTAGCAGTAAAAGATCAATAGGTATGTCACCATTTGAGCTAGTTTATGGTACTGACGCTGTCTTCCCTACATCCCTTACAGTCCCAGTTATGAAATTATTGCAAGAAGTTGGCAGCGAGGACAATGACAATCAGCGAAGAATCAATCAAATGATCCACCTCCAACAAACAAGAGAGGAAGTGTCATAGAACGTTATTCAGTTGCAGGAGAAAATTAAAAAGATCTATGACAGGAAGACAAAGGCAGAAAAGTTTCAGCTGGATGATATAGTGTTGAAATGGGATGCTAGAAATGAAGACAAAGGGAATCATGGTAAGTTCGACAATCTGTGGAAAGGACCATACAGGATCTCAGCTTACAGAGGACAGAATGCCTTCTTGCTTTCAGAAATGGATGGACAAAATTGTCCTGGAGGAGCAGTAAATGGTAGGCTTTTGAAGCACTACAATTGTTGAAAACAAAGGATCAGGATATAGGTCACCATCATTGTATATATCATGTTATGTTTATCAGAGTTCAGAGTACACAGTTATGGAAGTTTGGGGTTCGAAGTGAAGGCTATGAAACTTGAATGATATGTGTATGGTTTGGTTTATTTCAGTTTTTCAGTCTCAGTCTTGAGTCAGTGTCAGTATGCATTGTGTTAGTTTCTCAGTATTTTTGACTCCATGCCCAATGGATAAGGCTACTTGGTCTATGGTGTTCTCGGCACCTCCAAGAGCTACCATCCCCATTGGAGCCAATGTTAGTGTCAGTCTAGTCATACTGCCATCAATGATCAAAGTTACTCTTTGCATTTGCATAGTAGGAGTCCCATAATAATCAATTTCACCATTCCGTAAGGTCATGGATTCATTGATGGTAGTAATTTTCATCAGTTTTCCCTCATAAGGTACTTGCTGATTTTCCTCCCTATGATCTTCAGTCATTAGTCTCTTTCATTCTCAAAATCATATCAGTAGGTCATAGGATGGGTCTCATTAACCTCTAAGGTCTCACCATGGTCAAATTAACGAGTCAAGTGTCAAATAAAGATTAGCAAGGTCATGAGGAAGTCAATAAACACAAAGTCACAGCACCAGGAAGATCCAGGATATCATTTGTTCAGCTTGATGCAAGCTTCACCTCAAAACCATGTTCTGAGGTGAAAACATAATACTTTGCCTTTCAATCACAATTCAAAAGCTGTTATCTCCACAAAAGCGATGTCCCTGCCTTTAGAGAAGTTTTCCACAGCATGTTCAGTGCCAAATCATATTCAAAGAAAATCCATCAGAAAGAGCCCGAAAAGAGCTTTCCAACGGTATACTACACTCTCAAAATTGACTTCTGGATCGAATTTTATAACCCTTATACCCTCATATACCCCCTATTTCCCCATTTTTCCCTTTAAACTCTATGTTATTAAAATTTAATATTCCTTTATAAATCCCTTTTTCCCCCCTCCGATTATAATATTGCATTATAAATCCCTTTTTATTACCCAACCACTTCCCCTTTTCACCCCTTAAACTTTAGAAATAAATTTTATGTCATATATATGATAAACCCCGCCGCTCTTTAATCGCAATCGCAATATGCAATATGTTCTGATTACCCCAATCGCAAACATATATCTGATCTCCCGATCACCTCTCCACCGTTGATTTCCTCACTAAATCCAACGGTCCTCCACCAATCGGAACTTTTCAATCGCAACTCCCCTCCCAATTGTTCCGATCGCGATTACCTTCCCCTTCTGATTTGTGATTGTGATTACTGCATTATATATATCTCTCTGCTCTCCTCTGATCCCGATTACGATTTCATTTATCCACTATATATTATATATCCCTCCTCCACCCGATTTCCGATTGCGATTTATGTAGGTCCCGCCTCCATTTCCTTTCCCTCTTCCCATTTAAATTACAGTTCCCTTCACGAAAGGCATAAGTTCATTTTATCAGCGTTCTATAAGAAAAGGCAGTTTTATTTAAAGAAATAATGGAAAGCGAACAGTCAGAGGCTGAGAACCTAGGTTGTAACAGTCACATTTTCGGTTACATTGCAGAGATGATTCACGCTACAGGTTTCGCCTTTTCATTTGGTATCAGAAAATTTCAAATGAAATTATGTAACGCAGCTCTCCCTTCGCCGAGAGACCATTGGATTTTGGCCTTCCATCTTCAGTTGCGATTTCGCCTCTTCCCATCGATTTGTATTCCTGCAAAATCTGTCTATTTATTGTAATTTCTAATCATTTTGAAAAGGCTCTGAGTTCTGGGGAATAGTGTGGCAGAAACATCTCTGCGCTACATTGTACAGTTTGATAGGAATTAAATAAAGGGATGCAGCTCTGATTCATGGGATTCATGCGGTATGAGTTTTAGCATATGTCTCTCCCTTATGTTTCATATGTATTTTGTTATGTTTCATAATTCATTCATAAACATTTTCAGTTGAATGTTTTCAAGTTAGAAAGGTAGAATCCATATTATATGCTCTGCCTTGGGGAATCATTCATACCCAGTGTATTTTCTTCTGTTTGAAAAGGATCCATTTGATGTGCCCTTTTCAGCTTCTCAACAGTCTTTCCACTCCAACCTATTTCAAACTTGATTGCTAAATCTCCTACCTATCCTGCCCCATGAAATACCCTGTGTCTTTGATTTAATTCCTCAGCTCAGGCTGTCCTTTTGTCCCATACATCCCTGAAATTTCAATCATTTATTAAAATCCCTCTTCCCATTTATATACCTAGCCTAAAATCAGTTCATTATTTTGTTATTGAATATCTATTCTACGGAGAGAGCCCTCTCCTATCCTTGTAGGGCTAGCTACAAGGCTGAGCGTGGTTTAGTTGTTACCCTGATTTGCCTTTTTCAGCCTGAGGTTCAGATTGGGTGTTAACACTGATGATGAACACCTAAAACATTTGGAGAAAGCCTTTTTAAAATGCAGGAAATATGGATTATCATTGAATCCTAAAAATTCCTTGTTTTCTCTAGAAGAAGGAAAATTGCTGGGCCATATATTTTCAAAGCAAGGAGTGAAGATTGATCCAGCAAGGGTTGAAGCCATACATACAATCCCACTACCTCGAAGTAAGAAGGATATTCAAAGATTTCTTGGAAAAATCAATTTTCTGAGAAGATTTGTTCCAAATTATGCTTAGATTGTCAGGAAAATAACAGATATGTTGAAAAAGGATGCTAACGTAAAGTGGGACAAAGATGCAAGGGAATATTTTAGAAGAATTAAAGAAGCTCTTGTTTTAATCAGTCCAGATTACTTGAAGCCATTTCAAATTTTCTCATTTGCATCTTCTTCTACAATTGCTGCTGTGCTACTACAAAAAAATGAAGAAGGAAATGAGTAGCCTATAGTGTTTTTTAGAAAAGTGCTCCGAGATGCAGAACTAAAGTATAATATCTTGGAGAAACAAGTATATGCTCTGGTTAAATCATTGAAGGATTTCAAAACTTATATACTTCATTCTCAAATTGTAGCATATGTGTCTAATTCTGTTGTAAAGGATGTATTAGTACAGAGTGATGTTGAAGGGAAAAGATGGAAATGGATTGCTAAAATCCAAGAATATGATTTGGATATCAAACCAACAAAGCTAGTCAAAGGACTAGGACTGGCTAAATTGTTAACAGAATCTAATTTCCAAGCTTTGGGAATCAATTTACTTGCACCTGTAGAAGAAGTCACTGAAGAATCAAATCACATTCAGACAAAAGCAGTAATTAAGTATAAATTCCTCTGTTCAAACTGGTACAAAGATATTATTCATTATTTTTGTTTCCTTTCTTGTCCACCTTCAATTAATAGATCTAGGTACAGAGCCTTGAAACTTAAAGCTCAGCCTTATTTTATAATTGAAGCTAAGTTGTATTAGAAAGATCCTACTGGTGTGTTGTTGTTATGTCTAATAGAAGAGGAAACCATAGAAGTGATTAAAGAGTATCATGAGCACTTATGTCGAGGTCATTACAGTTGGAAAGTGACTGCTCATAAGATCCTTAAATCAGGTTTTTATTGGCCCTCTTTATTTGCGGATGTATACAAGACTGTTAGAAGTTTTCAAAAATTCCAATTGTTTGCAGAAAAGAAAAGGTTAGCTCCTTTACCTCTTCTCCATGTTTTTGTTGAAGAACCTTTCAGAAAATGGGGATTGGATTTCATTGAGGAAATCAATCCACCATCAAGTGCGCAATTTTAATGGATCTTGACTGCAACTAATTATTTTACAAAATGGGTAGATGCAGTGCCTTCCAGAAAAGCAAATGATTTGGTTGTAATGAAATTTTTGGAGGAAAATATTTTCAGCAGATTTGGATGTCCAGTGAAGATTGTGACAGATAACGCTCAAGTCTTCAACTCAGTCAGGTTTATAAAAAAATTTCAAAATTATAATGTGATATTGTCCCATTCTACAACATATCACCCTCAAGGAAATGGATTAGCAAAATCCTCTAATAAAACATTGGTGAAAATCTTGAAGAAGACAATAAATGAGAACCAAAAGAATTGGGATTCAAAGCTGGTTTTTGCTTTGTGGGCAATGAGGATGACTACTAGGAGATCCATTGGCAAGTCACCTTATGAATTAGTATATGGTACCCAAGCATTGTTTCCCACTTAGTTAGTAAGGCCAGTAATATATTTTCTTCAAGATGCTCAAGAGGAACCTAATGCCTTAATAAGAAGAATGAATAGAGTGATGGAATTGAGTGAAAACAAAAATAAGGTTAGATACAATTTGGTCACTTATCAGGATAAAATGAAGTCCATTTTCAATAGAAAAGCAAAAGACATCATGTTTCAAAATGGAGATCTGGTACTAAAATGGGATACAAGAAGAGAGGATAAAGGGAAGCATAGAAAATTTGATCCTTTATGGTATGGTCCGTATAAAATCATTGAAGCCAGAACAAATAACACTTTCATGTTGGAAAGTGTTGGGGTTCCCATGTTTTGGCCAGATTGGCAAGACCAAAAGATGAGACAACATCAGAACCACTTTTGGGCCCTAGGATCTAGCCCTCCTGGACCCGGAGAGGGATCTTTCCAATAAAATAAAGAGTGATATGTCTTTGAAAGCTCAAGATGAGATGTTAGGCTAGGTATGAAGCACAAAGGGGGTTTTAAAATGATTTGGTTGAAGGGTTGCTGGGTTGGTTAGGAGATCATAGGCTGAGAAAGTAATGGGAGAAAGGAAACAAAACAACATGAAGTTTCAGCTAAGAGGATAGGCCGAGAAAGTGCAATCCATTGGGCTATGGAGTCATGAAAGGAAATTACATGCAACAACTAGCCAAGGCTTTCAAAGGGCAAGTCATCTACACTAAAGGATCTTTTAGGCAGATGGTGGAATGAAACATTAAGGAGAGAAAGTGGAAGAAGGAGAGGCACCCAATTTCAGTCTATAGATCAGGTCAGAGGTCATTTAACTCCAGACCTGCTTGGACATACTCAAAGGCAACTCTCAAAGGTGGAAAAAGGGGTAGCTTATAGATCAGACCAGAGGTCATTTAACTCCAGGTCTGCTTTAGCAACTCCAAGGGGAAAACAGAGATAAGATTAACAAAGGGATCTTATAAAGGCCAGCTGGTCGTGCAAGGATCCTAGTGGACAGGGCTGACACCTATCCCCAGTGTTCCTAAACCTTCCAGCTTAAACCCAACAGGAACATCTAAGAACTGATCCATCCAATTCATACATCAGAGAGCAGGCAATAACATCCACTACACTGGTTAAATTGACTGAAACCAATTCTTAGATAACACATTAAGCAGAAAAACATTAAAGGTAGGGAGAGCAGGAAACATAGGGCACCTAACAAGGGTGAATCCTATGTTATACTTCTGTTGCCTACTAGAAGAACATGAAACAGCATGAAAAGGTAATAAAAAAAGTTAGAAACACATCACCAATAGTAATAGATCAGGATCCTGTGAAACATTCTTTGATTAATTGATGCAAAACCAGTCATGTACAATAAGCTCAATTGTTGTTACAGTCCAAACTTCTCCTCCCAGCCTATTACATAAAACTACTCTGCTACTCCCTCCCAAGACTATTCTAACAGTTGGAATGAATCCCTCTAACAGCAAGACGCCCAACAACTGAACAACAACAACCACAACAACAACGACCTTTACAATTCATTCTCGGGAATTCTTATAGGAGAAGAGGAGGAAACAAAAGTAGGTGAACAATTGAATGAGTCTCATTAAGGTAGTAAGGCGGAAGTGTTCATGCCCATACCACTTAATAGCAAAATGCAACGCTGTATGTACTCTGTAGACTGTTTGGAGGCTTCTGTCAGGTCGAGATCGACCTCTGATATGTTCTTTAGATCCTTATGGTGGTCTGGAACTTCGTGCTAGCCTTCTGAATGAATGAACTGGGTGACAAGCCTGCAAGGCTCTCCATACCTCATAACTGCTACCTGACTGTCTAGAACGAGCTTCAGTCAGTGTGATAAATCGTCTCAGGGCTCGATAAGGCGTGGAGATTTCTTGTAGGAAGGTGTACGTCTGGAGAGGAGTACTCTGCCAATATTAAACACAGATAAGAATTTGACAGTGCGCTTGAATCTTTAAACTATGCCCTACCTCTGAACTGCGGGGTTAACCTTAATTATATCATTAGGAATCATTAACCCCCTTTGAAACTCTCTGCTGGTTCACTGGAAACTGTTGAAAGACTTCTCTGTGCCATCTGCACAGTAAAATGAATCTGTTAAAAACCCGGACAGTGGTGGCGGAGGAAATGCTGCAGAGGCAGTGGAATGGTGGTAGAATAGTGGAGAACCAATGAAAAGTGGTCGAGAAATGATCACATAGTGTAAAAATTCAACGGTCGACCTTTGGGGGAAATACAAAGGAGATGGAAGAAAAACAATGAAGCGGAGGGGCGGACGTGGGACCCGGTAGAGGCGGAGGGCGATCAAATCCTGAGCGTTGGATTTGCATGGGAAACGGAAGACGGAGATCTAATCAGAACAATCGCAATCGGAAACCGGAGCAGGCGGCAATCGCAACACACCTTTTGAAAGTTCCGATTGCGATCGAGAATGGGGAAGCGATTGAGCGATAACTGTTGATCTCGGGTCCAGATCAACGGCGGGGATGTAATCGGAGGGGCAGTGCGATCGGGGGATCGGGAGAGGACTTGCGATCGGGAGTTGCGATGACCGTTGAATCTGCGGGGAGAATGGACGGTCGGGATTTAATCGGAGCATCGCAATCAGAGACAGGGAGATGGGACTTGCAATTGCGATCGGAGCGTCAGGTGTGATTAGCGCTGGACTGTTGATCTGCGGGAGAAATCAACGGTGGAGAACGCGATCGGAGGATCGGGAGAAGGACTTGCGAGCAATCGCGTCGCAATCACTTGTAATGGACCAATCAGAGGGTGCACACAACATGCTGCGATTGCGATTGGGCGGGGGCTGTGATTAGCGCCCTACCGTCAGATCTTGTGATAGATCGACAGTGCACAACACATCGCGGGACTTAACGTGTTAAAACGATCGCATCGGGACTTTGGAGTTTACAAAGGAAATGTGCCCACTAACAGCTCCGATTGCGATAAGCGCTTTGGACTTAAGCGCTTTGTCCTGGCACCTGGGCACATGGGGAAGTGGTTCATGGGGCTAGCGGGGAAGGGGCTTAGACCTATAATAAGGTCGGGAAGTGGGTTTTAGCCCATTTAAATGGAATTTGAAGGCCAAGGAGGGGAACGATAGAGGAGTAAGGGAGGAAAATGGCCAACAAAGGTTGGGGAAAGAATTTTAAGGGGATTTTTGGGGAATTAAGAGGGTAAAAAAAAAGGAAAAAGAAGGGGAAATAAGGGGGAATAAAAAAGAGGCTAGGTGGGGGTGAAATAAGAGGAAAAAGGGCCTTTGGGCATTCTTCTTCACAACAGAGAGGCTTTATAAGGGAAATCAACAAAGGGGATACTATCAAAGGGAAAAGGCACAAGGAGGCTTCAAGGAGACTGTGTTTTCAGAGGAAATGCATTCCTTGAAGACTCAACAATGATTTAGCCCCCTATTTGCTTGTCAAAAATTTCATAGGGGGGCTAACAGTGGCTCCACATGGGGATGGATTCTTCTTGAAGGAGTCAAGAATTAAAAAGATGATCTCTTGGTGTAGGCCAGATGCCTGCTGCTTGAACCATCCCTTTCTTTCTTTAGATCAGCTGCCACAATATTATGAAGACAACATATCAGCAGTAAAATTCTCCCACACAACTACCTACCCACACTATAGTCCTAACATTTTTTCTTCTGGGTGCATTTGGACTGGCAGACCCTTTACATCATCAATATTTATAAACAGGAAAATAAACCTATTCTAATTCTACCCTTATTACTCCATGAGACCAGATTAGACTGTTGGTCTCATAGTTTCTCTACCTAAACTACTACCTGCTAGGATTAGACTGTCTAGCAGGTTTCTTCTCTACATTCTAAGACAGAAATTGAAACAACTAATCTACTTGCTCATAGGCTGAACTTTATTGAGCTTTTCCTACCTACCCTACTCTACTGACATATTTACAAGTCTAGCTTACAAACATTGTCTTCCAATGTAACCAGTCCATCAAGTGATCCCATGGCTGGTCCTTCTTGCTCAACTCCTTGAGCATGCAAGATAGGCAGGGCAGCTCCCACTCTTTTTCTTCGATAAAAACAGCCTTGAAAAATTTTCTTTCTGTTTGAAACATGCTGCTCAAAAATACCTTTGATCCTTCTTCATATGTTTGCAGGAAATGTGCATAAGGATCATGAAAAGATACATGGCTATGAAGATCTGGCAAGTAGGCTTCAACCAAGATTTCCTCTTCTTCCACTGGATCAAGGACAAGGCTCTCTTGGGAAAGAGAATCTCCCTCATCCTCTTCATTTTCTGAACTTGAGGACTCATCATAGATTGGAGGTGAGTCCTCTTGGAGCTCTGATATGTTCTACTCTGATGTGCTGAGCTCTGTGAAAAGGTCTGTATATTCTTGAGCAGTGGTTTGTTCCATTGCTTCCTCCTTTTCAAGAGAAAGCTCTTTTCTTCCACTCTGCTCAAGAAACTCTTCTTCACTTTCCTCCTCACTTTCTGAAAAAGAAGGCCGCTAGCTTCCAGTCTGACTTATGGTCTGTGGTAGAGTAGACTGAAGATTCAAAGAATCTTCATCTGCTATTATACTGTCGTGGCTCTCGCCATCAGTGTCATAAATAGGCGGATTTGACCAAGTCAACCATTCTGGACGCTCAACAGGTTTTTCTTCGTCTTGATCCACAGAGGAGTCTTCTGAATCTGAATCATCAAACTCATATAATGAATGAGCAGGAGCGTGTGTTCTATAGAAGGCCTTAGAGGTGGACTACTGATTCAATATCTGTTCAATCTCTTCTTCTTTCAAAGGAGGGATTTCCCTTTCATTATGGACAGAAGAACAGCGGTCATCTTCCTCTTGCGTTAGCTGATTGGGAGGCAGGATGTTTTCTTGAGCCTCTTCTTCTATATCAGATTCTGCCTCTTCTATGTGGTCACTTGTTTCCTCAAGGCAGCATTCCCTATTAGCTTCTACTACTAGGTCCTGATATTCTCTAGTCAGTGTAACACAAGATGCAGGTATGCAATCATGCAGTTCCTGATCACTTTCCTCTTCATCTTCTATAGACTCCTGAGCATCATACATGTCTTGCTCATCTTCTCGGTTTTGAGTTTGTTCTTGCTCTGAAAGATGCATGGGCTGCTCGAAATAATCATCATCCGCATTCATATTAGCCATGTACATCTTCAGCACTTCACCAAACGTTTCTGTTAATTCAATTAATTGATCGCACAAAGCGTCATACTTCGTATCTCTGTCCATGTTTGGATTCATGCTTATGCAAAGAAGGCTACTGCTTCTTCTCAACCAGTTCAGAGTCTTCTACTAGTGGAGTCATTTGGTCTTTGGATCGTAGGGAGTGTGGAGTCGCCAGGTGGATGAATTTGACTGTTTGGAGCAGGCTTTTGTCCACCATCAGCAATGAAAAACCAATCTAACCAGAGATCTTAGGTCTTCGAGTGCCTAAGAATGTTCAAGTTGAAATGCACTCAAATCCCCAGCGGAGTCGCCATTATGTTGGGGTTCCCATGTTTTGGCTAGATTGGCAAGACCAAAAGATGAGACAACATCAGAACCACTTTTGGGCCCTAGGATCTAGCCCTCCTGGACCCGGAGAGGGATCTCTCCAAATAGAGCAAAGAATGATATATCTTTGAAGCTCAAATGAGATGTTAGGCTAGTTATGAAGCACAGAGGAGGGTTTTAAATGATTTGGTTGGTTGGTTGTTGGGTTGGTTATGGGATCATGAACTGAGAAAGTAATAGAGGAGGAAAAGAAAACAACGACGGGGAAGTTTAGGCTAAGAGGATAGTAGAAAGTGCCATCCATTGGGCTATGGAGTCATGAAAGGAAATTACATGCAACAACTAGCCAAGGCTTTCAAAGGGAAAGTCATCTACACTAAAGGATCTTTTAGGCAGATGGTGGAATGGAACATTAAGGAGAGAAAGTGGAAGAAGGAGAGGCACCCAATTTCAGTCTATAGATCAGGTCAGAGGTCATTTAACTCCAGACCTACTTGGACATACTCAAAGGAAGCTCTCAAAGGTGGACAAAGGGGCAGCTTATAGATCGGACCAGAGGTCATTTAACTCCAGGTCTACTTTAGCAACTCCAAGGGGAAAACAAAGATGAGATTAACAAAGGGATCTTAGAAAGGCCAGCTGGTCGCACAAGGATCCTAGTGGATAGGGCTAACACCTATCCCCAGTGTTCCCAAACCTTCTAGCTTAAACCCAACAAGAACATCTAAGAATTGATCCATCCAATTCATACATCAGAGAGCAGGCAATAACATCCACTACACTGGTTAAATTGACTGAAACCAATTCTCAGATAACACATTAAGTAGAAAAACATTAAAGGTAGGGAGAGCAGGAAGCATAGGGCACCTAACAAGGGTGAATCCTATGTTATACTTCTGTTGCCTACCAGAAGAACATGAAACAACATGAAAAGGTAATAAACAGAGTTAGAAACACATCACCAATAGTAATAGACTAGGATCTTGTGAAACGTGCTTTGATTAATTGATGCAAAACCAGTCATGTACAATAAGCTCAATGGTTGTTACAGTCCAAACTTCTCCTCCCAGCCTATTACATACAACTACTCTGCTACTCCCTCCCAAGACTGTTCTAACAGTCGAAATGAATCCCTCTAACAGCAAGACGCCCAACAACTAAACAACAACAACCACAACAACAACAACCTTTACAATTTGTTCTCAGGAATTCTTATAGGAGAAGAGGACAGAACAGAATTAGGTGAACAATTGAATGAGTCTCATTAAGGTAGTAAGGTGGAAGTGTTCACGCCCATACCACTTAATAGCAAAATGCAGCACTGTATGTACTCTGTAGACTGTTTGGAGGCTTTTGTCAGGTCGAGATCGACCTCTGATATGTTCTTTAGATCCTTATGGTGGTCTGGAACTTCGTGCTAGCCTTATGAATAAATAAACTGGGTGAAAAGCCTGCAAGGCTCTCCATACCTCATAACTGCTGCCTGACTGTCTAGAACGAGCTTCAGTCAGTCTGATTAATCATCTTAGGGCTCGAGAAGACGTGGATATTTCTTGTAGGAAGGTGTACATCTGGAGAGGAGTACTCTGCCAATATTAAACACAGATAAGACTTTGACAGTGCGCTTGAATCTTCAAACTGTGCCCTGCCTCTGAACTACGGGGTTAACCTTAATTATATCATTAGGAATCATTAACCCCCTTTGAAACTCTCTGCTGGTTTGCTGGAAACTGTTGAAAGACTTCTCTGTGCCATCTGCACAGTAAAATGAATCTGTTAAAAACCCGGACAGTGGTGGCGGAGGAAATGCTGCGGAGGCGGTGGAATGGTGGTAGAATAGTGGAGAACCAATGAAAAGTGGCGGAGAAATGATCACATAGTGTAAAAATTCAACGGTCGACCTTTGGGGGAAATACAAAGGAAATGGAAGAAAAACAATGAAGCGGAGGGGTAGACGTGGGACCCGGAAGAGGCGGAGGGCAATCAGATCCTGAGCGTTGGATTTGCACGAGAAACGGACGGCGGAGATCTAATCGGAACAATCGCAATCGGAAACCGGAGCGAGCGACAATCGCAACACACCTTTTGAAAGTTCCGATGGCGATCGAGAATGGGGAAGCGATTGAGCGATAACCATTGATCTCGGGTCCAGATCGACGGCAGGGATGTAATCGGAGGGGCAGTGAGATCGGGGGATCGAGAGAGGACTTGCGATCAGGAGTTGCGATTACCGTCGGATCTGCGGGGAGAATGGACGGTCGGGATTGAATCGGAGCATCGCAATCGGAGACAGGGAGATGGGACTTGCGATTGCGATCGGAGCGGCAAGTGCGATTAGCGCTGGACCGTTGATTTGTAGGAGGAATCAACGGTGGAGAATGCGATCAGAGGATCTCGAGAAGGACTTGCGATCAATCGAATCGCAATCACTTGCGATGGACCAATCGGAGGGTGCACACAACATGCTACGATTGCGATTGGGCAGGGGGCTGCGATTAGCGCCCTGCTGTCGGATCTTGTGATAGATCGATGGTGCACAACACATCGCGGGACTTAACGTGTTAAAACGATCACATCGGGACTTTGGAGTTTACAAAGGAAACGCGCCCGCTGACAGCTCCGATTGCGATAAGCGCTTTGGACTTAAGCGCTTGGTCCTGGCGCCTGGGCACATGGGGAAGTGGT
This sequence comes from Pinus albicaulis, assembly GCA_034641835.2. Taxonomy (NCBI): domain Eukaryota; kingdom Viridiplantae; phylum Streptophyta; class Pinopsida; order Pinales; family Pinaceae; genus Pinus; species Pinus albicaulis. The sequence continues at coordinate 23,731,076 of CM076569.1, read as the reverse complement.
TCACGGGGCTAGCGGGAAAGGGGATTAGACCTATAATAAGGTCGGGAAGTGGGTTTTAGCCCATTTAAATGGAATTTGAAGGCCAAGGAGGGGAACGATAGAGGAGTAAGGGAGGAAAATGGCCAACAAAGGTTGGGGAAAGAATTTTAAGGGGATTTTTGGGGAATTAAGAGGGTAAAAAAAAAGGAAAAAGAAGGGGAAATAAGGGGGGATAAAAAAGAGGCTAGGTGGGGGTGAAATAAGAGGAAAAAGGGCCTTTGGGCATTCTTATTCACAACAGAGAGGCTTTATAAGGGAAATCAGCAGAGGGGATACTATCAAAGGGCAAAGGCACAAGGAGGCTTCAAGGAGACTATGTTTTCAGAGGAAATGCATTCCTTGAAGACTCAACAATGACTTAGCCCCCTATTTGCTTGTCAAAAATTTCATAGGGGGGCTAACAGAAAGTCTTGACGGAGAAGCAGTAGAACTGCTTGTGAAGGGGCAGTATTTGAAACACTATTTCCAACACTAGAAGCAGTCATTTCATCATTGTACATATCCGGTTTCTTATCATTGTATATTTTTCATCAAGAAATTTTTGACTCCATGCCCGAAGTGAAGGCACTGATCTGTAGGTTCTTAGTGTTTCGTGGAAAAAAACACTATCCCCAGGTGGAGCCAGATGTTGTGGATCATATGCATATCCTTTTAATTTTATATTAAAAATACAAAAAAATCTGAAATTGAAATAAAAGAAAATATGTTAAAGTATTATAGTCTTATACTTTGGCATAAAAAGAAAATGTTTTTAGTTTGATGCATTAAAGTTTAACTGTTTTAAACTTTGTACAAGTGGGTTTTGTATCAAAATATTAAAGGTCGATCAATTCAATCGACGGAGAGTGCTGATGTTCAATGTCTGAACCGGATGACCCAACCCGCGGGCACTACAAGCACAATAGTTAACAAAATGGGTGCCTCCGCAGTTGACTGGGTTGTCTACGAAGGCAATAGAGATCAACAGTGGATATCGACAGTGGAGGCACCAGCCGGAGTTCTCAGCCGTACCCCGAGACCCCCCCCAATGACGTCATATGCCCAAATGAATAAAAACCCCGATGCGACTGCTCGTCGCCGATGCGATCGCATCGCAACATGACCCATCACATTATCAAAATTTCCGCAGCACTTCAATTCATCGTCTATCTTCTGCTGATGTGATAATCCTCCATCGCATCGCGCAATCGCACCACCCTCCGGTGCTTAATTCCTTCTTCCTATTTTCCTCCAATGCGATCATCGCACCATCGCGCATTGCATCACACTCACCCCTCGCTTCATCGCTCATCGCATATCGTGATTTCCTCTGCATGAAACATTCCCGCTCCTCTTCCACTTGCGATTGTGATTCTCGTGGCCCATCATTTCCTTTTCCACTCTTTTCAAAGGAAAAAGGGTTTTTCTCCGTGAATGAGGCATCTCCGTTTGGTTTGTTAAAAGAGTTTTCTTCAGCAAAAGGAAAAGGTGCTCTTGAAGGTCGTGAGCAAGAGTAAAAATGGAAATCACTTCAGCACCAACCCATGAACAGGCAGACAACAAAGGAAGCCTTTCAAAATCCTGAATTTCTGACAGTAACATCAAAATTAATATATGGAGGTTGTGTCATCGTACTCAAAGAAGATGACAAGGTGTGGACAATTGCGGTGCATCAAATGTGTCTTTCATGAGAATGCAAAGACATAGCTAGAAGGGAAATCATTGCATCAAAGGTTTGTGGAAGCACAAAAGGAGGGAAAATGGTCAAAGGAAGGTTATGTCACAGAAACCGGGAAAAACCTAGGCAAGTTTGCATATTAGCGTAGAAATGATGATAAGCGGTTTTGCAGAAAACCGCTAGTGGTTTTCATGCTGGGAATAAGCGGTAAATGGTTTTATGCTGGGCGGACGCGATACATGCCAGTGGTTGACACGAAGGTGTGGACAATTGCAGTGCATCAAATGTGTCTTTCATGAGAATGCAAAGACATAGCTGGAAGGGAAATCGTTGCATCAAAGGTTTGCAGAAGCACAAAAGGAGGGAAAATGCTCAGTGGAAGGTTATGTCACAGAAACTGGGAAAAACCTGGGCAAGTTTTCATATTGGCGCAGAAATGATGATAAGAAGTTTTGCAGAAAATCGTGAGTGGTTTTCACGCTGGGAATAAGCGGTAAATGATTTTATGCTGGGCGGACATGATATATGCTAGTGGTTGACACGTGTCCCTTTAAAACCACCCATTTCACATTGAAAAAACATGATGGAGGGGTTGGGTGAAAAGGGCACACGAGAGAGTGAGGACTGTCTTATCTGAGCAATCAACAGTCAGGATCTAACACGATTACGTGCAGATCACGGATGGTCAAGAGATCCAATGGAAATGGCGAAACATCGAGGACCGTTGGATCAAGGATATCAATTGTCGAGATCATATCGTTATTTCGTGCAAACAAAGGATGGGTGAGAGGGTGAACAATAATGCGATTAATCACCAACCGTTGGATCAGGAGGATCAACGGTCGAGATTGATAGTGGGGAAACACAATATAAAACATATGGACAGGGAGATAGATGGTTATGCGATAAAGCGCTGGAGCACTGATCGTTAGATTTAAAAGATCAATGGTCCAGATGAAATCGGGGCATCGCAAAAATAAATGAATGAGGCAAAGAGACAGCGAAATGGCGAAACTGCATCGACCGTTGGATCTGGGGGAGCTAGATCAATGGTCCAAAATACATCGGCGGGAAGGCTTTGGTAAGTGACAATCGGGAGGAAAAGTGGTGGTGTGATGGAGCGAGAACCGTTAGATCAGGGAAATGAACAGTCAGGATCTCGTCAACGGGGGAAAACCATTGACGGGGAAATATAGAGAAGCCGGAAGGAAAAGAAGCCGCATCATCAGCAATTCCTATAGAATAGGATATTTGTTTTATTTTCTAAGGACAATATAAATGTAATAAGACATGTAATAGATAGATTTTGATGTCTAAAGTAGTTCTGGTAGTTAGGATTGGTTACAACAATTCCAAACTGTTTTTTACCATATTTAATATAATTTTCAAGAGGAAGGAAGGTCCCGAGTTTTGGACCTTCAAAGCCTAATTTTTGTACTCAGAGATTGACAAGTTAATGAATAAGTATGCAAGTTTCTATCATTTTGTTAATGTTGAAATGTATTCTCAGTTTACGCTATGTTTTTTCATCTATGAATGAAACAGAGTTATGAGCAGATCACCTCTTTATACTTATGTATTTCAGAGTTTAAAAACCTTAATTTGCACTCCTCTGTTTTAACTATTTCTTCATATACTTCCTCTGGATTATGGTATTTTCTGTATAAAACAACATATCAGTTTGAAGTTCTCTCTTTTGTTTCTTCTGATTCTTTTGTTCAACATTGGCTAAAGATAACATTGCAGAATGTTCATATATTTGATATTTAAGGGTTTTATCTTTAATATTTGAGGGTTGATAAGACAGAGACAAATATATACATTCATGACATAATCAGATAAATGTCTTAAGCACTGATTCCTTATCACAGCTAAGGGATTGTCTCTTAAGGTACAACACGGGTGATGGATGATGTTCTACATCCTTTTCTTGATGATTTTTTTATTATCTACTTAGATGACATCTTAATTTTCAGCAAGACTAGAGAAGAGCATGTCATGCATGTTAAGAAAGTACTTGATATTTTGAAGAAAAAGCAGTTGTTTCTTAAAATGTCAAAGTGTGAATTTGGAAAGACTTCTTTGGTTTATTTGGGACACATAGTAGGAGGAGTTTCTTTGAAAATTAATCCTTATAAAGTAGAAGCCATTGTGAATTTTCCTACTCCCAAATCCATTACAGAGGTAAGAATTTTTTTGGGTGCAGCTCAGTATTGGAGGAAGTTTATTTCTAACTTCTCTGCCATAGCAGCTCCTATGCATGCAGTGACAAGTGTGAAGTGTGCTTTCCAATGGGGAGGCAAGAAAAAGAAAGCTTTTGAATATTTGAAAGAGAAGATAAGTTCAGCTTCAGTCCTTGCTTTACCGAACTTGAGACAGCCATTCGAGATTCAGACCGATGCTAGTGATTACGCCATGGGTGCAGTTCTCTTACAACATGGTAAGCCCATCACTTTTCATTTTGAGACATTTAATGGTGCTGTTGTGAATTATCCTACATATGATAAAGAGTTGTATGCATTGGTACAAAGCATCAAAAAGTGGAAACACTATTTTATGGGAAAAGAGACAGTTGTACATACCGACAATCAGCCTTTACAGTACTTGCAGTCACAAAGTAAATTGCAACAGTCATGAGATTTCATATGGATGGGTTTCCTACAACAATTTCACTTGGTAATAAGGTACAAGAAAGGTATTTTCAATAAAGTATCTGATATGCTTTCAAGGCGTATTATTAGTGCTACTACTTTACTTAAGAATGATTCTATTGTACATGAGAGTTACATAGAACAATGTGCATCAGATATTGATTTTAAAGATGTGTATGCTAACTTGAGTGAAGGGAATCAAGTTGAGGAGAATGATTATCACTTGCATAATAATTTTCTGTTTCATATGGGCAAGTTGTGCATACCACAGGGAGAGAGACTAAGTGTCATGAGAGAAGCTCATTCTTCTCTTATTGCTGGACATTTCGGGGTATGCAAAACTGTGGCACATTTACAGAGGTATTGTTATTGGCCTCGCATAGTAGATAGTGTTTCACGTTTCATTAGATGTTGTTCATTATGTGCTACAAGCAAGCCTAGCAATAGGAAGTTTGGCTTATATACGCCATTACCGGTACCTTCTAGACCATCGTAAAGTGTTTCTATGGATTTTGTTGGAGGTCTACTGATGTCTAGAAAGCAGCATGATTATATTTATGTAGATTCAACAAGATGTGTATTCTTATGCCATGTAAGAAATATATAACTGCTGAACGAACCACTGATTTATATTTTCAACATGTATGGGTTCATTATGGCTTGCCTACGTCTATTGTTAGTGACAGGGATTCCAAATTTGTTGGGAATTTTTGGTCCGATTTATGGAAGATCATGGACACTAAGTTGAAGAAGAGTATTGCTTTCCATCCACAAACAGATGGCCAAACAGAGGTAGTGAACAAAACCATTGTACATATTTTGAGAGGCTATTGCAGCAAGCATCCCAAGCTTTGGGATGAACACTTGCATTACATTCAACATGCTTACAACTGGGCCAAGCACTCTTCTACAAATACTTCACCTTTTGAAGCTTGTTTTGGATATTTGCCTAAGTCACCTTTAGATTTCATTCTTGAGAAGGATGTTGCCATTGATGGGCATAGTGACATTGACAAAGCTCGCATGTTCATTGAGAGAATTTAGCTCATACATTAGCAGGTTCAAGAACAACTTGAAAAGAGTTAAGGCAAGTACAAGGAGAGACATGACAAACATAGAGTTGATCATAAATTTCAAGAAGGTGATGAGGTATGGCTGCATATTAGTAAAGAAAGAATGCAAGGAGAAGGTAAAAAGCTGAAGCATATTCGTTATGGTTCATTCAAAATTATTAAACAAGTTCGAAATAATGCTTTTCAACTAGATTTGCATTCATATATGCAAATGTATTCCGTTGTGAATGTGGATAATTTACATTTGTATGAGTCTCCTTTGATTGCTGATCAAGGGAGTGACATTCAACTGCCATCAATAGAAGATTTCTTGCCAGAATATTTGGATGAGCTTAAAGAGGATATTATCCTTGATAGGAGGACACGCACTTCTAAGAGGGGAGGTGTCGATTATCTTCGGATTGGTATTTAAGGTAGCAAACCAAGAAACACAAAATGGATGGAGGTAGAAAAGGTGAGGGGGTTGTACCCTCATCTTCTGAACAGGTAGTTGAAGGCTTTTGGTGTCAAAAAGCTTCCCAATGGGGAGGTGTGATCAGGAGATCATGTCCAAGTTATGAAAATTGCTCAAAAATGAAAGTGCTCAGAAGTAGTTTCAATCTAAACTACTGGAACGCTCTCTTTGCTGTAATTCTAGTGCCATGAACAGTTCTCAAAACCACGGTCGTATGCAGAAGTTATGAAGGTTTGAAAACACCCAGTAAACTCCAAAAAGTACTTTTGACTCAAATTGACTTTTTCATTTTATTATATATATATATATATATTTTCAAAAGTAAAATTTATTATTATTGGAGAAGCCAATAGGAGGGCGCCACGTGGCCTACCCAAAGGTCGCCATGTGGCCCCAGGTTTGAAGGCAAAAGGTTAAAAATGGTGGTGTTTAAGCCCGACACCATGGGCAGTCTCTGCATGTTTCACTCGAGTTGACCTGTCAGGTCTCAGCTATACGAAGATGGGTCACACTGCACGTGATTCAGGTCGGGTTCCAGCTGCACGCAGATGGGTCACACTACACATGAGTCGAGTCGTCTCGTTTCATCAACCAAAAAATTTGTTTGCGAGTTCAAAGGATCGATCATAGGTGGCCTGGCAGCCAGCCCACAGGCCTGACCAGCCTGCCCAGTGGTGTTTATTAACCACTATGGGTGGTGGTTATACTTATCTTTTCTAATTGGAATGAACGGTGGAAAAAAAGGGCTAGCCCCTCAAGGCTAGCCCCTATACCATGTGACCATCTACGGTGACTAGCGATGTGTCTTCAAACTTATCTGCGAACAATTAACCATTAAAGCCTAGTGCGCATGTGAACACAGAGTTTCTAAAACCATAACATTTATTGCCTCCACCTATTTAGGGCACGGTTCCACCATTTAAGGAGGTCCCGCCATTTTTGGAGCACTAACTAGAGTTCCTCCAATTTTGGAGGAGGTTTTTGAGGGATATTGGGAAAATATTGTTTCGGCCATAACTCCTTCAATTTTCAACCAAAAAGGGTGCAAAAATAGTCAATTTTGTTTATTTTTGAAATTTTGAGCAGTTTTGCATAGGTTTAAGGTCGAACAGAGGTCATCTTCAGTAGTTTTAGCTTCAGGGAAGATCAAGGAGCCATCAGGGACATCGTGGAGAAGGTTATGTATTGGGCATACTTTATCAGTTTTATGTAAATGAATAGCCATATCTAGCTATTTCATACCTTCTGAAGCTGATTTTACAAAGATTTTTTCCTATTGAGGCTTATTTTCACTTGTAATTTCATTTTGATCAAATTAATACATGAGGGACATGCCATTGGGAGTTGGACCAGCAGATGTAGCCCAGGAGGGGTGAATTGCTTCATCACTTGCTGATTAATGTGCTTTGTGAAGTTTATTTTCTCTATTATTTACTGCTGTACATTGATAGACAGTTAAAAAACATAATCAATCCTCAAACAGAATTATGTATAACAAAGCCGGAACCATTTGTTTAACCTGCAATTTAAGGAGAAACTTATGCACACATTATTATAACTATTTGGATACTTAGCATAGCAAAACTAATACAATCCATTCAGATCATAATGGGATTTCTAGACCCTAGTTTTCAGAAATTCAGGAGGAAAAGCTCAAAGACAGTTAGTGACTAGGATGCCTTGTCATCAACTAAGAGTTTCTATCAAATTCGAATTTCTCTTCTTTGTCACCATCAATCCATAAATATAGTGCCAAATAGATTCATTAGTTTTGAGTGTCCTTTATTTAAGTTCTATTTATGTAATATAGTTTGAGATATTTGTAAACCAATATTGATATTTTTGAAGATATTCTAGCTTAGAATTTGTATAAATACTTCATCATTTGAAGTATTGAGTGTGGATTAATTGCTAAACATTTCTGTAGTTATAATATTTTGAACCCAAGGGTTTTTTTGTATCAAGTTCAAGTTAGTAGACTAGATCACAGGAAATAAAGCATCATATTACATGATTCATGTGTTGGGCCACTACAGTGAAGTATTTCACTTGTCATTTTGTCAATTTTCTTATGTTTTTTCATTCATTCATGAATGTGTTCTAAATTTTAATGTGAAATCAGGAATTGCTATTTCAGAATTTGTTAAAAGCACTCTGTTATTGATTGATTTTAATTTAAATTTTTTCTGTTGATATCTAGACTAGAGAACCATTAATTGCTCCCTGATTTCGATTGACCTATGCCTTTTAAATCCTTATCCAAATTTAATAACCCTTAATTTCTTTGTATCTCAATTAAAACCATTTCACAATCAGCCTTTGAAGATTTGGAGTGACTCTTCCATATTTCCCTATAAACATTTACCTTTAGACCTTGATCTGATCTGACTGCTTGACACATTGACTCTATCTACCCAATGGAAAATAGATCTATAGCTATCCATTTGAGTAAGTGATTTTCCCACCAACCAAATCAAAATCCCAAAACCAATTTGCCCCATATAACTAGCCTAAAATCAAATATAATTGACAAAGTTAAATATTATAGAGAGAGCCCTCTCTGAGCACTAGGAAAGCTAGATCCTAGAGCTTAAAAGTAGGTTTGTGGTTACCTCGTTGAGTTCTTTCTTTAACCTTGAGAAATTATTGAGTGATAACAAGATGCACTGTATTTCTCTCTGACTTGATCAACAACCCAATTGTTAGGGCATGTCATTTGCATATTTTCTTTTAAATGATCAGGATAAGGCACACTTCTACCATTCAACCTTTAGAATTATTTTCTGTCACTGTCCCATTTCCTCCTCTTCTCTTCGAACAATGCAACTCACAATGGTGTCGCTTCCATATTGCAAAGAAAGAAATTTTTCATGGATTCAATTTCTGATTTTGCTGAACAAATAAAACCAACAGATCTCTCTCTCTCTCTCTCTCTCTCTCTCTCGCTATATATATATATATATATATATATATATATATATATATATACATATAGTATGAGATCAAAATATGCATTAATATGAAGTTCAATGTGAATAGTTACTATGTAGTAATTTGAAAAATTATAATCCCACACTTACTCTTTATCATGCACAACTTTCCATTCATTTCGAGAAGCTCCCCTTCTCTTTTGTCTTCATCCTTTTCGTCATCCAAAATCACTGCACTTGGTGTGTTGTCGATCTACTTCATGTACTCACTGGAATAATAGAAAGGCTCATACGATATATACCCCTCTACCATAGACCCCTCGTATTTCTCCCTTTGTTGAACAAAAAATTTCAATTTCTTCATGTACCTCTCTAAGAAGAACATCCAACGATAAGAAACGACCCCAGCTAATTCAACCTCATCTCGTAGGTGAATTAGAAGATGAACATGAAATTCCATGAAAATTGTCGACAGTTCCTTCTCAAATATACAAACAATCTCAACTATCTCTTGATGCCACCATGGAATTCTAACCATATGAATATTCTTTGATGTGATCCAACATACAAATGCTGATAATTTAGATATGGCACATCGTAGGTCTTGGGGGAAGTCATGGTTCATACAACCACACATGAGAAAGGGATAATGACACTGCATAGTAAATAATACATTATACAAAAATTCATTATAAAATATCCCATTACATATAAATAAAATAATAATAATAAAATCATGTTTTTGACATTCATACTCTTAGAAGGTTCAAATGGTCATGCGATTTCAACCCCGAAAAACAATCTTCCACAGTGAAGCAACGTTGTAGTGAAGACCCATATAAAGAAGGCACCCTCAGACTCATTATAACTTTATTTTCCAAAGAAATATCATCTTTCTTTAAAATCCATGGGACATCACCTTCTTTGAAAGACCAACTAGGACTAGCCTCTCCTCTAGTTTCTTGTCTTGGCCAATGTTTCTTTTTATTTTTTGAAGAAATAACATCTCTCCTAATAGCCAATGTGTCACTTTCTTTCAATGATATGTGCCTCCATAAATAATATGAAACATTTTTAAATATATGCATGGTATCTGGTAAGTGGGAAATCTTAAGATGCTCCCAAAATGGGAGCTCATAAAATAAAAATTTCCTTTTCATTCCAATGGGAAATTTCTCAACATACGTTTCTAATTCTGGATCATCAAACATAGACTCCCCATTTGAATAAAATTTTTATGAAAAATAATTCTCCTTCTCTCTCTCATATTCTCCATGCCATTCAACTTGTGTCATTATTGCAGGCCTTTGGGTTCTCTCTAGTTTACCATTGAAAGTGGATGTTGTTGTTTTGTAAGGGTGTTCTTTTGGGAGGAATACCCTAGAGTAGTCAAACACTGGCTTTTTTAGGTGGTCGGACCACCTACAATTCAGTAAGGTCCACAACATTTACATCCATGATACCTTTTTGTTACAAGACCTATGAAATTATTGTATACAGGATGAAACATTAGAAACCATGAATATATGAAAAATTGCAGCGAATTAAATTAATATGCGAAAAATATTGTTACTAAACAAATCAATAAGAATGTGATTTACCACAACAAACTCCTAAGCCTAGATAAGCATGTATGGTGTAAGCACATGTGCCATACAACGTAAAATTCCTCTAGGTTGCAATGGGTCTTGATACATCGTACACATGTATCCATTCCCACAATTCCTTTAATTCATATACCATTTGTAAGTAAACATCCATATTCTTCACTTTTCTTCTACCAGGGACTATGAGAGCCAAGATAAGATGTTCATTCATCATAGACAAACATTGGGTGGGGTTGTATTGTTATTTATCACTACTACATGCCAAAAATAATAGTTGATGTTTTAGAGGGAATATAGGTTGACACCATCCATGGCTATGTTGAGTCGTAAAAATCGTACTTCATCCTTGAAATTTTCAGGCCATGTATCCTTTATATGCTTCACGACTATTCAATCCGTTGGGATTTTCATAACTACTGAATCACTTATGTGTGAGGAATGTCATCCCTACAAAATTTCTAATTCTTATCAACGAAATATTCTTTGAATCCTTAGGATTATAGGCACGTGCCTCAATATCTTATGAGGAGGACCATGTGATTTACCCATTTTTTTTGAATTATGGTACCTGTCATGCCCACATCTTGGACATATCTCTTTGTCTGCATATTATCCTTTATATAGAATACAATCATTTAGACATGCATGATATGATATGTACTCAACACCCAACATTTTTAACAATTACTTTGCCTCTTCGCAGCTACCCGACAAGACATTATCACTCAGAAGAACGTTATCTTTGAATATCCTACAATTGGCGGGGAATATAATTGTACAATGTCAATATTTAACATTATATCATCAAAACATGTAAGAATAAATAAACGGAAACCATAATAACCATGAGAAACATAAGCATTCACACAAAAGAACACACGTATTTATGGTGGAAGCCCTTTTAGGAAAAAACCACCTTGTTGTTGTTGCGCTGCTCAATTATTTTTATTATCTACTAAGAAAATTGTAACCATTAAAACAAAAGGAAGCCAATGATTTTATAGGGGAATCTAAATGGGAAAAAACCACTCTTATGATTTTCATTAATTTATATGAGAATATGGATCAATTATAATATCTTGCTTCAATCCTGAAACACACCGTACATTGCAATTATGATCTCCAACTCACTAACCTTCTCTAACCAACACTTAACCAAAATAAGCCTCTGCTATCCTCCTATTTCCTTGCGCAATCCTTGAGGAAATTATCCCCTAAAAATAAGAGAATTCCCTATTTTCTTGTGCAAATACTGAAGGAATTGATCACCTACTGCAATACAAAACTTGTAGACGAAGCTACTAGTATATAATCGACAATTACAATGTGAATTTGGCTCCACTCCAACTAGGAAATTTGAATTCCATGCATGAGTGTGACTGTTTTTAGTAAATTGACCAGTTAATTGAGAGATAAATTAGTTCACAACTATTACAACTACTCAATTGAACTCCTACTGACTGTACTACTGACATCAACTCAGATAAATGATTTTAACTAACAATAAATCCACTAGATTTATATATCTTAGCAATCAAACCATGCACAACTCTACTTCTAGGCTACAAACTCGAATTGACTTATTTAACTAGGAGACAAGGCCATGTCACTCCAAATAAATGTAATCCAATTCATCATGTTGCTCATCCCAACTTCCAATTGGATGAGGCTCCATCTTGAGAGGTATATCCTTCTCCCTCTCAACCACCACATCTCTAATATTTTCCTTGCTCCTCAAGGTTGCACATGCATCTTCTTATAATGTGTAGAGGCTCTCGATCCATACACTGGTTTGCTTGATCTGACCTGAAGCAAAATTCTTGAGGTAAGCCTTCCATTGTTGAAGACAACCTCATATCCTTTGTCTTCAATCCTCAATTTTTTCATTAAACCAATTTTTGTGGCATCATTGCTATTTTCGAATAGCTCAGTGAGGGTATTCCACATAGCAAAGGGAGTCTCTTTGCCACGTAATTTCGAGACTATGTGGTGTCTCACACCCTCCAGGATGATCCGCTTGGCTCTAGCAACATCCTTCTTCCACTGGGCTAATTTATGTGCATTAGAATGCTTGGGTTTTAAAGTGTCATTTTTAACATATTCTAACACACCATTATCATCAAACACTGCTTCCATTTAATCCTTTTAGGCTATGAAATTCGAGCTACCCTCCATGGAATACTACAATATCAATCTGTTTGAAAGCCATTCTCCTAAATCTGAAGAAAAAACTACTTCACTGAATCTGCAATTTGAAATCCCTAAGGGAAAAATTCGAAATACTAGTTCTCATGTGATTTCATAGCTCTAATACCATGTAGAAATTTGATAGAAATTTCAATTGCTCAATATTTTGAACTGAAAACAAGAGACACAATTCTACAATACTAATCTGCGGAATAAACATCACAATTTAGAACAACATGAATATACATGCAATACACAAAAACACAAGTACACAGTGATTTCTAGGGGAACAAAATTGGGGAAAACCCCTCAAGCCTATTTTCATTAATCAGTTGAATAAGGAAACCATTAAAATTTTTTTCTCCATCTCTAAGCACAACCTACAAGAGTAAAATTGTTCTCTCTACTAAATGAGAAACTCTCTAACCAACACATAGCCAATTATATTCTCATCTAGCCTCTCATTTCCTTGTGCAAATATGAGCTAAATCAATTTCCTAAATAATAGGGAAGTCCATATTCCCTTGCGCAATTCCCAAGGATTGATCAATTGCCTGAATGCAAAATTTTGTACATTCCACTAGTATACTAATAATTTTACATTAACCTTAATTCCTCCACTCCAACTATGGAATATGAATTCCATGCATGCATGAGCTATTTTGGGCTGATTGATCAGTTAATTGACATATCTCTAAATTAGACTACTATCACACTACACAACTGACCTTCAATTCAATATATCAATACTTAGAGGTTAGTTAATTGAATACAATTGAAAATAATTAGACTAGATTTCTAAAATTTAGCAATCACACATACATGAATGAACTCCAAGCCCACTAACTCGAATTTACTGAGCTAACCAAGTGACAAGAGCCATGCCACACTAGTTAATTGCTTTCAAGTTGTCCTGTTGATATGGAAATTTGATTTTCTCCATTTGACTAAAGGACAAGTCAAATGAAGCATTTTCTTGCTACAATTTCAACATGGACATCTTCTCCTCCCCCACAGGGGTACCATTGCATTGTCAGGTCAAGTATTAGATTGATATGACTCCCATAAAACCTCTATCCAATGGGTCGATATATCATCGCTCCATTATGGAAAATGAAGAAATCAAGCGACAGATCCAGTAGTTATTGAAAAAAGGGAAAATCTGACCAAGTTCCTCACCTTGTGGGAGCCCAATTGTACTTGTACAGAAGAAGGATGGAAACTGGAGGCTTTGCATCGATTATCGGACACTAAACAAAATCATTGTCAGGAATTGGTATCGAATCCAAAATATTGATGGCCTTCTTGACCAGCTCAAGCGGGCCATATATTTCAGCAAGATCAATTTAAAGTCTACATATCACCAGGTTCCAATAAAACCTGCCACTACAAGAAAAAGGCCCTCTAGCGGAGGTTATAGAGGAGGTTTTTAGTGTTATAAAATTGGCCAAAATTGTCAAAAAAACATTCGCTACAACATCCGTTTATGGTTACGGAGGTTTTGGTGGAGCTTTTAATGGAAATTCAACACAACTAAAAAACCTGGGTGGCCGGAGGTTATTACGAATGTTTTTTTCATCGGTGCGCTACTAAGGTTTCAACGCACCGGTGCGTGTCATCTAGACGGTGGCCCCGGGGCGTGTTGGGCCACTAATTTTTATTATTATTATCATTTCTTAACATCCATTTCATCCATTTCTAATGTTAATTTATCACATTATTTATCATAATTTATTATATAATTCCATTTCATAATTATTTATTCTCTTTTGGATAAATAATACTTGTTATCCTTTATTTTAATAAATTAATGATTATTATGCATGATTTTTCCAATGATGGTATATTATTGAATTTGTTATAACATCACTCACTATTTTAGCCTCCAAGATCTCTTCTAGATTGCAGATTTGATCTTCAGCTGATAATTAAATATTCCAACTTAGAAATTTTCTGGAATAATAAGAGACAGTTTCTCATTGAATGTTTCGGGAAAACAAAGAAGAATCTTGAAAATCTGGAACATCGATTTTGTGCAAAATGAACCAAATTAGTTTTTATATGAGAAGTTTTCCAAAATGTGGTCTTGATTGAGAGAAACGTAGGGTTCTTCAAAGGACAAATTTGCAGATTTTCTGTTGTGGCTTTTTTCCAAAATTGCCTCAATTGTAATTGCTAGATTTGACTTGTGCCAGCTGAATCATGATGGAAAGATCTTTCAAATCTCATCTTGCTTATTGAGATTTTTTAATCAGTTTATTTGCCCTTTGTTGTTTTTATATTTAAAAGGGCACAAATCAGAGAGAAGGGGAGGATATAACACATAGGAGATAACACATAGAGGGTTGGCTATGCAAGGAATGGAGCTGTGTAACAGAACATTATTTGATCAAGTTAATGCAAGTTAATTTCCTATTACTTCTATAGGTTGTGAACATATCGCAACCTTGATCAGAGATTTGGGCCCACTCTCCGATCAGGTGTTGCATATTTCCTGTGTGTTGTTATTTCTATTTCATGTTTTGTATAATTTGCAATTGCTGTGACAGTAGATGTATTTGCTGACACTCTTATTCCTATGAATGCATTGTAAGCTTTACGATTTATTTCTAATATTTCTTTATTTTCTGTTACAATTAGTTTTTCTTTGAATCCACGATTAATATAGAATTGTGCTATTGTCATCTGCACATACTATGCGCGTTAGCCTTGCAATAACCAAACGCACCTGGATTGATAATTAATGTGGGAAAGGGTTTGAATATTCATTCACACTTGGACACCAACATTTTGGCACCGTTGCCGGGGAGGATAAAAAAGGTGCAAGAACACGATTCATATTGATCTAAGGATCAATCTCTCATCCTATGGGTGGAAATGCTACCTTGCTCTAGGTCTTGAGTGTAGTTGTTTTGTTTTTCTTTTTGATTGATTTCGTAGGAACCAATCTCTTGTCCTGGGAAGGGAAATGATACCCTACTCTAGGTCCTGAGTGTTAATTGCTTTCTTTTTCTTTGATTTTCTTTCGGCTAATTTCTTAGGGCCCAATCTCTCGTCCTGGGGAGGGAAATTCTACCATGCTCCAGGTCTTGAGCATTAGTTTCTTTCTTTTTATTTGATTTTATTTCTGTTGATTTCTTAGTGCCCAATCTCTCGTCCTGAGGAGGGAAGTCTCACCTTGCTCCAGGTCTTGACCTTTAAGAATTGTTTGTTTTTTTTTTTTCTTTTCTTCCTTTGGTTCTATGAACATAGATCTAAACAAAAAGGCAAAGGAAGATCCCCAAAACTCACAGGATGAGGTCAAGGAAGAAAGCATCAACATAATCTAGAACTCAATCACGGAACTTCAAGACGCGACAAATATGGGAAATCAAGCTATATTGAAGGATGGTTTCACTCTGTTTTTTTCTTGCAACATCATTCCACACTTCAACAACTCGACACCATCCTTAACAGGGAAGTTGGTCTCTCATACCCGTGTATTTATTAACATACATTTTTCAAATAATGGTATGTGCATACTTGAGGCATTATTTCGAAAATGGCTTCGCTGGAAGTACTCTTATATGTAAGTATATTTTATTTTCAAAATAGAGTAGTTTAGTGTAGAATATAGAATGAATAAAGGGATAAATAAATAAATTTCTTTATATGTAAAAATAGTTGTTTTTGTGGCAACACGCTGTGAAAATTAGCATCGGTGATCAATATAAAAATTTATTTATGTATGTAGATGAATTATGTTGAAAATAAAATTTATACAAACATTTATATTCATTTTGATCACCTTCTTGGAAAAAATCCTTAATTATCATATCTTATGGCTTGCGGGCTTGATGAAAATTCTGGAAAAACAGTCGGGACAGTCATGTTTTCAGCGACCAAATGGGCATATTTTCAATACCTGTTTCTATCCTACATAGCCCTTTATGTATAATTTATAACCAAATTTTAATCACTCAATTTTTATTTGAAACGAAAAAGTTATGACCAAAACAATGGCAGGATGTCTAGTAGTGTAATATCCCAAAACCGAGATTTTCTACAACAATAGGAATACCTTAAGGTATTATAAATTTGGAGAGAAGAAAGGGATAATATCATATAATTTATTTAAACACATAGCTTCAATAGAACAATCACAACAACAAACTATGTCTTTTTACAATTCACCAAGTGGGGAAAAGCAGCTGTTTTTGCCTCAAAAATGCTATTTTCTAAATATTGAGTTAGAGCAGTGGAAAATAAAGGTTGTGTCCCTTAGAATAGGAAATATAGGACATGTATGCAAAATATTTTCAGAAAAAAATGCAATTAGCTTAGTTAAATAGGCCTCCCATGCTCACAATAGCTAAAAATGGACAAAACCCCAAGACTGCAAAATGCCGGAGCAGCTCCACAAGTGACTGCACAGTATAAAGAGAGGTTAACTCAGAAAATGGAGAAATATATCTGAAAATGTTATTATAATACTCAATGAAGTAAAAAAACAGAGATTGAATCTCTTTTACACAGATCCAAGAAGACCCGACAAGGATTTCTTGACAGAAGAGATATACAAGAGAAAGATGCTGCAAATTTGTGGCTGAATAACAATGTATGGATGAAGCTCTGAAATTGATGGCTGAACAAGAAAATAAATGGCTGAAGATGCTGCTCCTAGCTTTCCCAAAGAAAGGCTGATCCTCCTCTTGGGAAACTAGCTCCTCGAAATGGGGTTTTCACCCCTTCCACTGCACACCTCAAGAAATAACATAGTTTTCTAAAGGGACTACGTTTTTGCTGAAGGTAGGTGCTTGGCCTAACACTAGGTAGTGAAAAATTCAGATCAGAAACCTCCTCTTATATTTCTCAAGAAATATCTCCAAGAAAGAGTAGGGAATCCCCACCCGGGCAAACCCTTGCACTAAGCAGTGCAGCAAATTAGCTAAATAGCTAAGTATGCAAGAAGTCTAAGTAGAACTCATGAAAATATAATCTCCAATACGTCCATATGCTTTCCATCTCCTTCATTATATAATTGATGAGCTTCCTCACCAAGGGTCCCACCCACTATGAGGTTGCTTCCATGCAAAGGCTCCTCCACAAAAACTGCGCTGTTCAACAAGATGGTGCAATGTATCTAGACAGTTTTGTTGACTTGGTCAAACTTGACCTTGCCCACATAGTTTAGACCTTGTTCACACATGTGGATGCTTGAACTGGTTATTACATGATCTCCTTTCACATTAGGAAGGATTTTTATTCATATTTGAGCAAATTATAAGCCTCCTTGCCCATTTATTCATCAATCTAGATTTCAAAAGAAAAATTAAAATTCCTATTAGTTGAAGCTAAATTAGGAATATTACAGTCTCCCCCTCGCAAATGTTGCTTGTCCTCAAGCAACTGTAAGGGTGCTGCAAAATCTCCTCTCTTCCTCTTGTGGCCTTCTCATCCCATAGTCTCCTCCATTGCTTCAGAATTTTTGCAAAAATTCCATCTCCCAATGGTTCCTCCCAAGTGTGCAAGTTAGCCTTTGGTGAATAAGCCCAATGGCTCTCATCATGAAAGAATGGAAGGTTGTTATGGAAACCTTCTTGCTGATCCATGGCCTCCTCAAGATAGAAGTGATGACAATCATGGGGAATTTTATCATCAATGGAGGTCTCCCTCCTCCATGCTATCATCCAAATAAAATGAATCACCCTCCAGCTTGGTAATTCATAGAAAAGCTCCTCCCAATTGCTCATGAGATGCATGCCACAAGTGCTCCAACAAAACATATGGTCCACATCATAAAGAAACAAGTGATATGCAATGGTGGCCATATAGTTTCTCATGCTCCCCTTGGAACATGTAGTGCAAAAAAAGTAGGGACTCTCTTCCCCCAAAGACACACCCCACAAATGTGTCTCTCCTCCAACCATGTTCCCCAAAAAATGAAGAGAATCTTCAACATGTGGGATCATAAGTAAGATCATGCTAGCTACCATGTACAATAAGGGAGAAGGACAATGGTCCCTCATGTGCAACCAGCGCATTCTTCCTCCTAACTGCCATAGAATATGATATGACAAGCATTCTCCCCAACACTTGTTTGCTGCCCCATCCTTCTTGCATGCTTGGAGAAGGTGTATGATAGTTGGCGTTGATGAATCACACCATGAGGAGTACATCATCTCTCCAAGATCTCCCAAAGAGTGGCCAACATCACCATTGTTCATGGCCCAAAGTGGCTCATGAAGCTCATCAAAAAAAGTGCCCCCTCTTGGAGCCAATACCTGCACATGAGTGTTAAGAAAATGCAAGTATATAATAAATACATCATGAGATTCAACAATACAATGTTTATCATATACTTGTTTAAAATCAGCAAGGTAGCTCATGGATGAGCTCCCTCTGACACTCAATAAATAAGGGGATGATAATGATAACTCTTCCCAAGAGCTATGTTCCTCCTCAACCAGCAAATGATCCATGCACTTATTCATATGAGAGTGCATCTCCTCTCTTAAATTTTCCCACATGAATCCAGCTAAGATAGTATGACATGTTTTAATGAAACTAGTGGGATTTGAAAGCAAGACCTCATAGATTGTGTTAAGTATTTTTTCTTTGAGCTTGGAATCTTTAGTTAAGTAGATTTGATAATGAACATAAATGATTCCATTAACTACTTTATACTTTCCATCCATTGCTTGCCCATCAATAACCTTACATGTGAATAGGTCCTTAAAATATTCCATCAAGAGTTGGGACTCCCAATAAGGGTCTAGGCTTCCCAACATTGACAACGTTGTAGAAATATGAAATGATGTATTTGTTATATGATGGCTGTCCACCTTGACATTCTTGATGTCAAAGTCACATGTTGGAGTATTCCAAACTTTCTTTTGCTGCCCCTCTTGCAGCTGATCTTGCTCAAGACAAGATTGAAGTTTAGGAAAGTCACCCTCCACTTGAAAGGTTCTCTTTCTCAAAAACTTCCACAATTTTTCTCCTGCATACAAAAATGAAATTAGTTTTTTGTCATGTTCATAAATCTTCATTATATATTGGAGTATCCTTTTCTGCCCCAAAGCTATGGAGTATCCTTTTGATACTATGCTCATATCAGCACAAATTTCTGAATCTATCCTCTCCAACGCAAATAGATGAATGGAAGAAAGAAAGGTCAATTTCAGAAATTTTCCTAGCCTCCCATCAATGATTTTCAGCACTGTAGTTGCCCCTTCCAAGGTTCCCTCTTTAAACAAATATGTTACTGCTATATATAGTTGAGAGAACACTTTAGTTTCCATCCAATCAGGAGGTCTTCTTGCTGAAATGCCTCCTTGCAAAGAGGCATCAAGGCATAGAGTAGGATATGAATGTAGGTGGATAGATTTGCCCCTACCTTTGTTGCATGGGTCCTCTTGCCTTCTTTGTTCTTTCAAACTCTGAAATAGAGAAGGGTTAATGCTCTTCATCTTATGATTCCATTCCTTCTCTTTTCCTCCTCCTATCTTCAAGATCCCATCACTTGGCAATGAAAATACATGCTGCTCATGTGTTATGCCAAGAGCTCTATGTGTGAGACCTTTTGGAACTCCTTGCAAGAGTGCAAGAGTTTCTTTTTTTGGAGAAAGTGCTCCATCCTCTTCTCCATGAGGTGCTTGAGGTGATCTTGTCATGACTGTGTTATTCTCCCCTGCCTTCCCTTTCTCCTCTTCATTAGTTGAAGTTGCCTTATCTTCAACAAGAGACCTAAAATCTTGGTCTTCTTTTGAAGAAGGAGTCTTCATGTCTTTCCTTTGAGAAGAAAGCCCTTCATCCAAAGGAGATATTGCCCTTGGAAAAGCATCAAAAAAGCTCACCTCCTCTTCATTGGGTTTCAGAAATGGAGTTGGATTTATAGACCCTCCCAACTCATGCAAAAATTTTGTTTGTTGTGGTTTGATAGTTGCAATAGAAGATGCTTCACATGAGACATCATCAAACCTCTCTACTAATCTTTCAATGAACTTTGAATAAGTAGATGTATTTGCATTCTTTAAGGAAAATGATTCAAACAACCACCAAGAATATGCCTTACCCTCAAAATGCAGCACTGCTACTTTTATGGCTTCAAATTCTGAGACTTGATGTTGCTGCACGAAGGTGTCTAGCTCCTTCACCCAAGCCCTAGATGGACATAGAGGTGATCCATCAAACGTGGATAGGAAGAATATACCCTCTCCCTAATTATTTCTCCTTGTGCTCTTTTCCTCCATCATTTGGCAAAACCCTTGGAAATTCAAGTGATCTTTGAACTCCTCAGATTGAGCTTCATATTCCCGCGAATAATCACCAAGAGTATCTTTCTTTGGCACTTCTCCTTTATTCCTCTTCATGAAGAAATTGCTGATAGAACATGGTAGATCTGATGATATGGCTGAGTGCTCATATCCAAAAGATGAGGATTTATAATCTTCCTCCTGTATAGATCTATGTGAGGGATCTTCATGTGTTTCCCTCCTCATTTCCTTGATGCCCTTGCTTTTTCCTTGCAGATATGAAAAGAGAAGTTTTGAGAAACTCCTTTCTCCAAAAAACAAGGGTTTGCTCTCATTTATTCTGAAAATATCCTTCTCCCCATGATAAGACTCCATAATTCTTGAGCTCATAGGCTGAGCCAAGATTATTGCTATGATACCACTGTAATATCCCAAAAACAGGATTTTCTACAACAATAGGAATACCTTAAGGTATTATAAAGTTGGAGAGCAGCAAGTGATCATCTCATATAATTTATTTAAACACATAGCTTCAATATAACAATCACAACAACAAACTATGCCTTTTTACAATTCACCAAGTGGGGAAAAGCCACTGTTTTTGCCTCAAAAATGATATTTTATTAATATTGAGTTAGAACAGTGGAAAATAATGGTTTTTTCCCTTAGAATAGGAAATATAGGACATGTATACAAAATTTTTTCATAAACAAATGCAATTAGCTTAGTTAAACATGCCTCCCATGCTCACAATAGCTAAAAATGGACAAAACCCCAAGACTACAAAATGTCGAAGCAGCTGCACTAGTGACTGTGCAGTCTAAAGAAAGGTTAACTTAGAAAATGGAGAAAGATATCTGGAAATCTTATTATAATACTCAATGAAGTACAAAAATAGAGATCTAATCTCTTTTACACAGATCCAAGAAGACCCGACAAGGATTTCTTGACATAAGAGATATACAAGAGAAAGTTGCTGCAAATCTGTGGCTGAATAATGCTGTATGGCTGAAGCTCTGCAATAGATGGCTAAAAAAGAAAATAAATGGCTGAAGATTCTGCTCCTATCTTTCCCAAAGAAAGGCTGATCCTCCTCTTGGGAAACTAGCTCCTCGAAATGGGGTTTTCACCCCTTCCACTGCACACCTCAAGAAATAATGTAGTTTTGTGAAGGGGCTGTGTTTTTACTAAAGGTAGGTGTGTGGCCCAACACCAAGTAGAGGAAAATTCAGATCAGAACCTCCTCTTAGATTTCTCAAGCAAGATCTCCAAGAAAGAGTAGGGAATCCCCACCCGGGCAAACCCTTGCACTAAGCAGTGCAACAACTTAGCTAAACAGCTAAGTATGCAGGAAGTCTAAGCAGACATCATGAAAATATAATCTCCAATATTTCCATATGCTTGCCATCTCCTTCATTATATAATTGATGAGCTTCCTCACCAAGGGTCCCACCCACTATGAGGTTGCTTCCATGCAAAGGCTCCTCCACAAAAACTACACTATCCAACAAGATGGTGCAATGTATCTAGACAGTTTTGTTGACTTGGTCAATCTTGACCTTGCCCACATAGTTTAGACCTTGTTCACACATGTGGATGCTTGAACTGGTTATTACATGATCCCCTTTCACATTAGGAAGGATTTTTATTCATATTTGAGCAAATTATAAGCCTCCTTGCCAATTTATTCATCAATCTAGATTTCAAAAGCAAAATTAATATTTCTATTAACTGAAGCTAAATTAGGAATATTACTAGGCAACTCAGGAACATAGTTGGGACAGTCCATTTTTGGAGGCCTAAATGACTAGATTTTAGAAACATTTTTCTATCGTATATTTCCATATGAATCTATTTTACAACAAAATTTGAATCAATTTCTTTCGATATCGTATGAGGAAGTTATGACCAAAATACTGACTGTTTATCGTAAATCAACACTCTTGAAACTCTGTTTTCCCAGTTGTTCACTAGCGAATTTGACCCATCAATTATTAATGCCTTAAAAAATTGTTTTGATTTGAGATAAATAAAAAAATATACTTTAATTTCCAATTTGAATCAGTTCAATCCGTTATCAAATGAAAACGTTATGCTTAAAATATCAATTGTTGGCCTGAGTTGGGAAATTGAAAATGGCTTTGTTATGCAGGTTGTTCTAAGTAAATTTGACATATCATATCATGGAATTTTTAAAACTTGTTTCTATTGGTGATATATCTTTGAATTATATTTCATTTGGCTTTGGAATTACTCAAATTGAACGAAAAATAAAGAAGTTATGATTGAAACACTGGTGGTTAGTATGGTCGACAACTACTCTCCCGTGGGTGACAAATAAATTTTGTTTTATTTTTCTGTGGATTTTTTTTGCAGAGTAGATACTTGTTATTTTTTTGGATATGTATTTGATTATGAGAGCCCAATCACCTCTCTTCTTCCATGATTTCATGTTTTATTTCAAGTAGACACTCATTTTTTGCAGGTCCTGAGAGAGTAAATGAGGTCAATTTATGAACAAGTGATTCTTGAAGACAATGATAATGAAATATTTTCAAAGACGTTTCCTCACACGGAGAAAAAAACATGAATACTTTTCATCAATCAACGGATTTATAACATGAGAAATGGGGAATTTATTTCTATTTGAAGATCCAAGTCATTTTCGAAAAATCATTTTTCCATTTATTCACCATTCACAAACAACATTGCTGCAATAAAAATCATAACTTTAGTAACTTAAGTTATTTATTTATTTATTGGTTTTCAATAAAGAGTTGTTTATTTTCTGATTTCTCTTATGTTTTTATGCTTCAGGTATTGTTTACTTCAGAGTCACATTTTCTTTGTTTTGTTCTCAAAATAAAAGGATCAAGTTCTTAAGTTTCGTGATGTCGTTACTCTGGATGCTGCTACTAGTGATGTTGTTACTCCTTGGATGTTGCTACTCCGTAATGTTACTCTGGATGCCGCTACTCAGGATGCTGTTACTCCTCGGATGCTGCTACTCCACAATGCTGTTACTCTGGATGCTACTACTTAGGATGATGTTACTCCTCGGATGCTGCTACTCTGCGATGCTGTTACTCCATGATGTTGTTACTCCTTGATGTTACTCCGGATACTGTTACTCGCATTGTTTTTACTCTGGATGCTATTACTTGCACTGCTGTTACTCCAAATGTTGTTACTCGCATTGCTGTTACTTCGGATGTTGTTTCTCACACTGCTGTTACTCTGGATGTTGTTACTCGCACTTTTGTTACTCCAGATGTTGTTACTCACACTGTTATTACTCTGGATGTTGTTACTCGCACTGCTATTACTCCATATGTTGTTACTTTGGATGTTGTTACTCGAACTGTTGTTACTCTGGATGTTGTTACTCGCACTGCTGTTACTCCGGATGTTATTACTCGCACTGTTGTTACTCTGGATGTTGTTACTCAGACTACTGTTACTTTGGATGTTGTTACTCGCACTGCTGTTACTCGAGATGCTGTTAGTTTGGATGCTATTACTCTGTCGGTGTTGTGAATCCGTCACTGTTGTTACTCCACCAGTGCTGTGAATCCATCATTACTGTTACTCTATCGGTGTTGTGAATCCATCACTGCGATTACTCTGTTGGTGCAGTGACTCCATCACTGCTGTTACTCCATCAGTGCTGTGACTCTGCCACTGCTGTGACTCTGTCACTGCTGTTACTCCTCCGGTGTTGTTACTCTGAATTTTTTTTTTTTTTTTTAAGTATCCAATGTTGTTACTCCTTCGGTGCTGTTACTCCTTCGATGTTGTTACTCCAAGATTTTTTCTAAGTGTCCGGTGTTGTTACTCCTCTGATATTGTTACTCCTCCGGTGATGTTACTCCATGGTAATATTTTTCTAAGTACTTGGTGCTGTTACTCCTCCAGTGTTGTTACTCCGCCAAGGTAAGTCGCTAGGTGCATCCTCGACTGACTCCATAGATTTAATTGGTATTTTAATTATGACATGACCAACTATGACTGATGACAGACATACTTTAGTTGTGTGGGGGGGGGGTCTCGTATTTAAAGGATGATTATTATGGTAAGTCTTATCAGGAAAGATTCACTCTTAATTCCTCATTATTTTGTAAAGTGACTAATCCTCCTTCATGTCACCTTCCTAACATCGTTATTTTTCCCCTTTCCATGTTATTACCTAAGTCATGGTTGTTGTTACCTCAGTCACAACTATTGTTGTTGGCCAATTTTCACGTTGAATTCAACATATGTAGGTATTTATTATTTGTTTTTCTCTTCAGTGAATAGGAAATAATTTTAATGGTCTAGGCCCTCTTTGACATAATGATTGGGTAGTCAGTTTATCTTTGTTTATCTATAAACATAATCTTATTTTTAAGGAATAATTATGCAAAGATTATTTCATCATGCCAGCTTTCAACTTTCATAATTGGTCAAGTCCCTGATCTTGTAAAATTTATGATGATGAACACTTAATTGTATTTAAATATTTCCGCCATTATCTAATGAACTATTCCTCAACCCCAATCTCAACAATGAAAAAAATATTTATCAGTATTAATTTTAAGGCTATTAGTTTTTGAGAAACAAAACTATCAAAGTTGAAAATACTTACTACACAACTTTTTACGCCATCCCTAGTTCTTAAGGAGCTGACCTACCACCCCATCTATTAAGTAATATGTTATTGATTAAAAAAAACCATAGTTGAATTTTAAACATAAATAGTCAACTAGAGGATAGGAGGTCTCATCACGAGTCGATCTACCATGATCATAGGTCCTAATAAAGTGACATTACCACTGCTGGTCACCAAGCCACAGTAATGGCCTTTGGTCATAAAACTGAAGGATAAGTGGTCACATCACGAGCCGAATTTTTCACTTTTGTTAGCTCCCGTGAATGGCATTGTTATTAACTGGTTACCAAGCCAGAACAATGATTATTAGTTGACATCTAAGTAAATTGAAAGGCTTTTGTAACTATGTACTCATTTCTAATAGATGGGACACTGGCATCTCAATGGCTTAAAAATTCATTCTTGTCGAGGCTATGGATGCCTGTTGGCAGCAATGGCTATGCTTATGGTATAGAAGTTAATTGAATACTATGATCTACTTGGTTACCTTGTTTTCTCAAAGCTAATTTCCGATAAAGATGGCTGTTGCATATACAAGGTTTTCCAGAACTCATGGTTCATGGGGTAATATTTAATTAGTTCTTAGATGATGGTGGTTATGGTTTATATCTATTATTGAGTTATAAATATTTACTTTACATGTCAGGGATGAAACTTTTAGGATATTTGATATTTGACATTTTGTATCATCTAATCTATCATTCCTTTATTCTACAAGTATCGTATATTTAACCAAAGATAGTTGCTTTCCCAATCAGTCACCATTTATTCATATCTTAACAACATCACTAAGAGGCTTGATTCTGATTTTGAATCCCATGTAATTGGACAGACCTTGAGAAACAAAGATTGAGATAACTAATTCTCTTAATTTCTGTGCTCATAACAACCAAAGCTTATGGGTATAGGGAATGCATATTTTCCCTTCTTATCCATTATTATCCCATGTCATTCACAATATGATTATGTCACTTTTATATGTAATGAGGTAATTGAGGTGATGAATTATTGATTAAGGATACTCATGAGATTTTTTTATAGATGACAGGGAAACTAATCAGTTTGGTGGAAGGAAACCCTACTACACTTTCTAATTACTTTTTCATCTTGCATGGCTTCCACCTTCCACATCACTTTCAACATCAGCTCAACCTACATTAGCTTCAAGAAATGTCAATCCATACATGTCATTCCACATTTTTTGGAGATAAAACTTGTGGTAAAGTAGCATAAGGTTTCGATTTATTAAAAGTTTAGGAGAATTTCATGAAAAACCATTGAGCATAATTCACTAATATTTTTCAACCATTATTTCACCTTCTTTACCACTTCCCATTTTTCAGAGACAAAAAATTTCAGTTTGGGGGAGTGTTACTTTCATTATCATGAACATGCCATTAATATTCTTTATAATCCATCGATCTCATTATTCATTCTCAAAATCTCCCTTATTCCATGTTGTTATACACCAAACAAAGATTTCATCTATGATTGTAGAAACCATCACAATTTGTTTTCTAGTATAGCATGTCGGCATGCTAATTCTACAGTTTGGGGGAAGGGTTGCTATGCATGATGAATTATTTCTCATTTCTTCCTCATTTAAGGTATACAATCCTAAAATTGATTTGTGTATATCCTTAAAAATATCAACTGGATTCTTCTAATTTTTGAACAACAAAGATACATCATTAAACCCAGAAGTTTTCAAGATAAACCAATTTGTTAATTCCAAAAGAATCGTACATTATTACCTAAAACTATTTTGCTGATATATTAAAATCCGTTCATTGGATTGATTTGATTTTCGGATTGGAGAAGAATTGATATAGTATAAATTTGCTTATAAAATTTCAGCAAAATCTGGTTTGTAATGAAGTTTGTATTTACTTGTATCATAATTTGTTGCAACTTCATATACATACGGTTGAAAGTATACATGAAAATTATTTTAAGAAAAAATTTGAGGAAGAAGACTTCTCTTCCATCAATATCATGCGCTGAGGTGAGCATTTTGATTATTGTATTACAACTTGGTTAATACTGAGGCATTGGGCTGCATGAGGACATGCAACATGTTAAGTTTGGGGGAGATGTTGGGCCACTAATTTGTATTATTATTATCACTTCTTAACATCTATGTCATCCATTTCTAATGTTCTTTTCTCACATTATTTATCATAATTTATTATATAATTCCATTTTATAATTATTTATGCTCTTTTGGATAAATAATACTTGTTCTCCTTTATTTTAATAAATTGATGATTATTATGCATGATTTTTACAATGATGGTTAATTAATGAATTTGTTATAACATCACTCATTATTTTAGCCTCCAATATCTCTTCCAGATTGAAGATTTGATCTTCAACTGATAATTAAATATTCCAACTCAGAAATTCACTGGAATAACAAGAGACAGTTTTGTGTTGAACGTTTCTAGCAAACGAAGAAGAACCTTGAAAATCTGGAACATGGGTGTTGTGCAGAATGGACCAAATTATTTTTCTTGTGGGTAGTTTTCCAAAATTCGGTCTTGATTGAGAGAAACGCAGGGTTCTTCAAAGGAAAAATTTGCAGAGTTTCTGTTGTGGCCATTTTCCAAAAGTGCCCCAATTGTAATTTCCAGATTCGACTTGTGCTAGCTGAATCATGATGGAAATATCTTTTAGATCTCATCTTGCTTATTGAGATTATCTAATTATTTTATTTCCCCTTTGTTCTTTGTATATTTAAAAGGGCACAAATCAGAGAGAATGGGAGGATAGAACACATAGGAGATAACGCATAGAGGGTTGGCTACGCAAGGAATGGAGCTGTGTAACAGAACATTATTTGATCAAGTTAATGCAAGTTAATTTCTTGTTACTTCTGTAAGTTGTGAACATATCGTAGCCCTGATCAGAGAGTTAGGCCCACTCTCTGATTAGGTGTTGCGTATTTCCTATGTGTTGTTATTTCTATTTCATGTTTTGTATAATTTGCAATTGTTGTGATAGTAGGTGTATTTGCTGACACTCTTATTGCTGTGAATGCATTGTAATCTTTACGATTTATTTCTACCATTTATTTATTTTTTGTTACAATGATTTTTTCTTTGAATCCATGATTAATATAGAATTGTGCTATTGTCATCTGCACATAATATGCGGGTTAGCCTTGAAATAAACAAACACACCTGGATTGATAATTAATGTGGGAAAGGGTTTGAATATTCATTCACACTTGGACACCAACAAGGTGGTCTAAGGTTCCTGCACCGGGCATCAAGGTATAAAACCGCACCGGGCACAGTGTTGGTGATACAACGTACAGGGCCATTCTAATTGGTCTTGGGATTTGTGCGGTGCCTATAGGTCGTCTCAAAGCACCGGTACGTAGACTTATAGAAATGCACCGGTGTGCCGTATTAGACAAATGCACCGATATTTATAATTAGTATTGGTATTTGTCTAGTGCCCTTATGTCATACAAATGCATCGGTGCGTAGTCTCACATAAAACCACTGGTGCGCAATATCGCACAAACACACTGATATTTTTAATTGGTTTTGGTATTTGTGCGTGCCCATAGGTCGTAGAAATGCACCGGTGCACTGAAGCATACAAATGCACCTGTGTACAATAACTAACGTGCACCGATGTTCATTTTGTATTTTTTATAAACATTGACCTGTGACAGTGCGATTATTGTGATTTTCTAAATTCATTATTCATCAAAAGTCAACACATCTTATAACAATATTCATATTAATTACATTTTTATTAATGCGTTTGAATGTGATGTTTGGATTAATTTGTTATATCATATCATAATTATTGTGATTTTTAAAAATTCATTATTCTTCAAAAGTCGACACATATATATCTTATAACAATATTCATATGAATTAAATTTTTATTAGTGCGTTTGAGAACGACAATGGAGAACACAATAGAATAAATTAAAAGCACACACACACGTACTATAGGTCAATTTGGGCATCATTCCCAATGACCTGGTTAATTGGGCATCATCTCCAGGACCAATGTTTAGGGTCTATCATCCCCTAACATTTCAATTGCTATATTCCCTAAGACAAAGATCAAGACAGATTAATCAAGGACTTTCATCTGCAAAGGTTTCCAAGGTTTGAAGTTTATTATATAGCATGTGGGAGCTCATCAACGTAGCCCCTAAAGGGACTAAGTGCTTTGCATATGCAGGTAGCCCCATTTAAGGCTGCTTTTCAAAGCACTTCCCAACATCTAAGGGTACGTTGGTCACATTGGGAGTGAAATTCTCATTGTTCCGGAATCTCCACTTGGCCAGTGCCTTCTAGAAGAGTTCACATGTGTCAAGCTTCAAATCCATGTGTCCATTTGACATCTACAAGATTGGGAACATGTCTTGCCTATTATTGGAAAGTCATTGATTGTAAAACTACCTCAGCCTCTCTATAAATTGAGCACAAATCTTAGTGTTTGAAAGGAAGAAAATTGTGTAGAGAAATGTTGGTGGATTTTCATTGAGGAGATTGATCTGAGTGACAACTTTTTGGAGATATCTTCATTGTGATGAGATTGGAATGTTGCTAGAGATGGTGACAACAAATCAGTCACTTGGTTGTAACCTCCCCTTCTATCATCAATAAAGAATACAACTTACTTTTCCCTATATGCATCTGTATTGGCTTTAATTTTCCATATTGCAAGATCTTAGTTGATGTATATTGTTTATGCTTTACTGATTTAGCAAAATAACTTGAATAGACATCTGTATTATTGCTATATTATGCTATTTTAGTGTTCTTTCTTGCAAGAATCATTTCACCCAAAACTGCTTGAATTTGAAGCTACATCAGGAGTGACAGAAGGAGCCATTTAGAAGCGCTTGGATCACAAGTAAGCCTCTAATCCTTTTTGTGTGTCTGCTCTGAGTTAGGAAAAGTAGTTGTGTAGCCTTTGAGTCCGTTGTTCTAGATTAGCGCTTGTCTAGGGAAGCGTGTTTTATCCGTAATTCACAATTCTGTCAGAACAAACTGGCGACTCCACTGGGGAAAATTCTCTTTATTCTAGGTGTTTTAATCTCTGATTTTCATTGCTTATTCACCTAGTAGTTGTTACTCATAAATATTAATATTTTTAAGATCCAAACTTGCAAAAGAGGTGTGTTAAATAGCTCTATTTTTCCTTATACACTACGCCCAATGCACCCTTGGACAAGACACAGTGCTTTGCTTAGCACTGTCTCCCTTTCAGGCCTGCTTTGCAAAGCACTGTCTCTCTTTAGAGACTGCGTTGCCTCTTGAAGCCATCCAAATTCCATTGAATTTTTCTTTGTAGTTTGTTTCAGTCTATTTGCTGATGTGTTTTGAAAAGCCTAAGCCTCATATTGACTAGTGAATTCATCTACCTCTTCCTCCTTTGAAAGAAAATTTGTTCAATGTTTGTTTTAAAGAATTTTTCTTTATCATTGGCAAGTTAATTTCAAAGTATTTTTATTGTTGCATTAGATCCATTTGCTTTTGAAAAAGGAAATTGTCGTAAATTCTTCGTTTCCTGATAGGAGAAATTGTTGTTTCATTCCTCATTTTTCCTTCAAAAGAGAAATTGTTGTTTATATTCCTCATTTCTAAAAAGTAAAAGGCATTTGATTTCGTTGATTTAGTGCACTTAGTTTCTTTTCTGTATTCATAACATTAAAGGAACTGAAAAGAAAAATCTGCATTTTCATGTAGTGGTTTGTGTGTTTTGAAAAAAGGAACAATTAGGAAATCTGCATTTAGTTTGTGATTCTTTGATTCGTTTGCTCTTTCCCTCTAGTAGGTAGGATTTTCATTGAAAAACTAAAACTGAAATATTGCTTATCATTCTTAGTTTGCATTTTGGGAATTGTCCAATACATCATTGCGGTGAACCTTTGAAAGGAAAATTTTTAAGCAAGATCAACATAAAATTAATCTCAATTTACCTAACAAAGCATTGGAATCATAACGTTAACATTTAGAAGGTCTAGGCTAGAGACGTGTTCCAGCGTCGTAAAACATAGAAACTGTCGTTAACTTGTCTGTGATACATTTCGAGTGTGATACCTCACTCCACGTATGTAACTATATCGTAGCTCGTCCACGTACTTTCAGGTATATCAGGCAGTGTTACAATACGATAAGTATAAAGGGGTGCTCTCACTATGCGGTTACGCATCAGATAGCGCTAATACAAACTTGGGCCTCCACGTACCTCCAGGTATATTTGGGAGGACAAATTTTAGGTGCTATCCATCCATAGTGAATCGAGTTGGCCGCCTTGAAATTGTGATACACCGGATATAGCATTCGGGGAGATTACTTGCCCGCACTTCTTGGTTCGCCAGGAGGTATTCTACAGTTCACAGTTTCTTGGTAAACCTTTTTTGCCTAGTAATACCTTTTTTTTTGTTTATTTTTTTTTGTTTAAAATAATTCAGTAATCGTGGAAGAACAAAATCCTTTCCCCCGTCATTCGCGTAGACTAGTGTTAAAAACACCTTTACCACCATAAGCTACTTCTGGTAGGTGAAGGTGATCACGATCTGCTGAATCAAGTACAATTCGTACCTTTGGTGAAACATCATCTTTCCCTATACCAGAGTTAGCTCAAGTTGTTTCTAGACATCCTGGTTTGTCTACTGTTGTCGAAATGGAGTCATCAAATTTGCATGTGGTCACTATCCATCCAATCAGTGATACCATTCTTTTTGAACATGACGTTGTTCAACCGGAAGTTGGTCCAGATCCTATCTCTTGTTCGCCAGAAAATCTGAATCTCGAAGTCGTACAATTGGAAGTTGTTCCTACCTTGTTCATCCCACAAGTTTCTGCAACCGTTGAGTCTCCCATATCACATAGTCAACCTGAAATATACTTTGGGCCTGACGGTGAAATTCTTCCAACTGGTTTAATTGCGATTGAAGAAATCCCACAAGATGAGACACCTTTAACTCCAACCCATTTTGGGGAGGACCTTTACCTGTACGAGTCTTTTCCTCAATCGACACCCTTTGCTTTTGTTGATCCTGAACCTATTCAATTCCTCGTCGATTCAAAAGGGTATACATTTGGTTAAGTAACCATGTCTGAACCAACATCTTCGGTTGGGCTGTTTGTTCCAATTATGTTAGCACCTTCCCTAGCTGCCCCGTCGATGTTTACAACTTATCCAGAGTCATATTTTCATGGTGGCCCTATGCTACCATCAGGTTACAAATCATTATCTGGAATTTTCTCTGGTGCATCTTCAAACACATGGAATTTACCAATGTCATCATCTGGTATTTTAACTGGTAATCCTATAATCAGTACTAAACGACTTGATTCGTTATACACATCTTCAGGGAAATATCAAGCCGGTCCTTCTGGGTATATTCCTTCAAGTACCATATCAACTGGACTCCTAGCATTCAGAGAGCAATATTTTCTGTATTATTATCCTCCTCATTCTAGGGGGAAACCTTTGGTCACCCAATATGACAGTACTCCGTCACGTTTTGGTCAATCTAATGTCGAAATGAACACTTGTCAATGGAAACCCACTTTTCCTATCCAACCACAAATGGTTGTACACTCATACCAACCAGTTCAACCTGTTACACCCACATCATTTCCGCTTGTTAATACATCTATACCCTTGCTACATAAACAAAATGTTGTACAACAACCTTATCAAGCAGGTCCTTCAACTCAATTTTCTCATATGTTGGGTCCACAGTCTCTGAATCCTTAGGTTAATTTACAACAACCTGTATCTGGACTTACTTATTCACAAGCTAGTTTACCTATGGGATGTCACAGCAACAACCTAGTTATGCCTTTCAACCGAATCCAAACATTTCTAATTTGTGTTACAACATTGGTGGACAGAACCCTTGGCAGCCACAGGCGAAAATACCAGAAACTTCATTTCAACAAGTATCATATCCAGGTTTTGGTCAACAGAATCCGCAAGTGTTCTCTTTTCAGAACAACCCCTATCTGGGTTACCAGCCGCAGATTCCTTATGCTGGTGCTCAAAGACCTTTTGCTTAATCAATTCCATAATACCCTGGCTATGCTCAACTTGACCTTAATAGACAGTTGCCCTTTGTTGCAACTTCAGAGTTACCAGATTTAAATCGGCTAACCAATGACCCAATCAACTATGCTCCATGGTGGCCAGTGATACCTCACAAGTTACCCTCAGATATTCCTAAGTTCAATGGAAACCCTGGAGAAGATTCGTCGACTCATGTTATGACTTATCATTTATGGTGTTCATCAAACTCCTTGAATGATGATTCTGTTCGACTACGTCTTTTCCAGCGTATGCTCATTGTTCTGGCTGAAAAATGGTATATTGAATTACCTAGACCTTCTTTTGATAATTTCACTACCCTAGCTACTGTCTTTTTGACTCATTTCTAGCTTCCCATCAGATATGAAACTGGAACGTAACTCTTGACCAATTTCAAACAGACTAATGCTACTCACATTTTAGATCATATTCATGAGTGGCATCATCGTCGTCGAATGGTTA
This sequence comes from Pinus albicaulis, assembly GCA_034641835.2. NCBI lineage: Eukaryota > Viridiplantae > Streptophyta > Pinopsida > Pinales > Pinaceae > Pinus > Pinus albicaulis. Next base: position 23,697,058 of record CM076569.1, on the reverse strand, counting down.
ATACCTTTGTCTCGGAACAACTACTTGCTTAATGGTTCATTAAGTCCCTGTTACCATCTATAACTGAGGATGTGGCTAAGGGTGGCATCATCACAGAAGAGAAAGTTATCGCTCGTGCCCAATATTTATACTTGATTTACACTCAGTCTCGCATGCTCTATGAAAAAATTCCTAATGCACCGAGATCTAATTTTAATGTTCTTCCTCAATTAAAGGACTCTCATGCCAGAGACGGCTTGATAGGCACTACAAGCACACATCACATTACTACATCTGATCCTGCTCCTGCTTCCGAAATTAATGCCGTGTCAATTGACAAAGGCAAAAGTATAATATTCCCATTTTAGCACATGGCTAAATGGAATATTAAAATTTTTCTCTTATCACCTAGCAGCCAAATAAATGGGTAAGGAGGACCATGTTTATTGAAAACATGAATAAAATCCCTCACATGTGGAAAGGGATAGGCATAAGAACTTGATTTTTCACCCTCAAGTGTGAAAAGGGGCAAATGCATGAAGACAAGGTCAGGTTTGACCAAGACAACAACGCTGCCATAGGAAGAGTGACTTACTTTAGAAGACAACACAGTGTGAATGAGGAAGAGGATATTTGGTGGAGGAAACCCTAATGGATGGGGCCCATGGAGAGAGAGCTTTCACTTGTTTAAAATGAGGGCAAGGCAACCATTGTTTCTCATGCTTATGATTTTTCATCTCATTGTCTATGCAGACAATTGTGCATTCTCTGTTGTTTAGCAAGAATTGCCGGGGAATTCCTGTTTAGGATTCCTCCTCCTTCTTGAGAGGCCTCTTGAAGGATTTTTATTCATTCTCCATATCTCTTGGCTCAAGGCCAAAGCTTCTCCTTTGAGATATTGCGTTATTTCTACTCAAGTATAACGCAGTGTTGCTGGGGTGTTGTAGTGGAGGACACCATACACCATTTCCTTGGCTCATCTGTCAGAGGAGGGAGCTTCTATTCCTCTGGGAGGTTAGTGAGGGAGAACCAGGAGCATATTGCAGATCATTGGCATCAAGCCAATCATTTCTCTTCCCCAACAGCAGAGTCCCTTCTCTAGACTGCATTATTTCTGAGTGTATTTGCAGTGGGGACCATGGAAAATTTTAGGGGCTAATATTCGCAGGTGGGCTAATTTTCCATGGTTTTTCCAAAAAAAATATTCGCCAATTTCCATTTTTTTATAAAAATGATTCGCCCAAATTTTACAATAGAAAATTATTTTACGTTAAAAATAGCCAACATTATGTAGACAATATATATAATATCATTATAAATTTGAATAATTTTACAAATAAATCAATAAACATTTTATAGTTTGCACATTAAGGATTAGTGAGATTCGCCAATTTTTTAAACTTCAAGATAATTTTCCATCCTTAAAATTATCCCTGGTGGGGACTTGCTCCACAAGTTTGGAGGGTAAGATCTTAGGTGAGAGGATCAGCCTTTCACTCTAGAGATCCATTGGATGAGATTCAGCCATCTATTGTAGCATCATCAGCTATCTACATCCAGTTCTATTTCTAAGTTGCAGCTGCTACCCGACAACTCCGACATTTCTGTAGATTTTCCATTTTGTGTATCTTTCAGCCAATCCTTTTGAGGATTGTGTATTGTTGTTTTCCGGGGTTGAGATATTTCTCCCCCTTCTTTATTTGAGCTATATATTGCTGTATCCATGTATTTACATTATTTGCAGCATTCCTCCTTCATGGATTGTGCAGTCATAGCCAGGGCTTCTCTTGTATAGTAGTATTTGTCCATTTGCTATGTATATGTTTCATTGAGGTTGCTTTTCCTAGCTTGAGAGATCATTCCCTCAAGATATTGTATACATTTCTTGCTGCTATAATCCAATGCGATGGTTATGTGGATCTTCCAACATTCTTGTATTAATGCATTCACTGCTATTTTCCAGCTCATGTTTATGTATTGCTGATCTCCACATTGGTAATATATTGAGATATTCCTAGTAGTGTAGATGTTCCTAATTTGGAATATTACAGTGGTATCAAAGCATGATCTATGGCTCAGCCTATGAGTCTTAGCCAAAGAAGATCAAGATTATGAAGAAGATGAGTTTACTCTCATCTATTTTCAGATCCGAAAGAGACCTCTCCAAGGAGTTCAAGAAGATTGAAGAAGGAAAAGAGGAAGGACCATGCACTTCCTACTCTCATAAAGAAGCAGACTAGAAGCATGAAGAAAACTTGGAATTCGAAATTCTAAGTGAGTACCTTGCTGAATACCAAGCTAGACCTAGAGCTTCCAAAAGACTCTATCTTTTCCTCAGTTTATTTAGTAGAAAGAAGAAAGAAAACCCCACAACTATGGGATGATGAGAGGCAATAGATTTCTATTATCCAAATTTGATGGATCATTCACATGTGCAGTAGAGGTTTGGGTAAAGAAGCTAGAGGCTTTCTTCCTGCTACATCCTGTAGTAGAAAGAGAGGATGTAGAAGTTGCAGTGCTGCACCTTGAAGGTGAAGCAAAGAATTAGTGGTTCAGCCATCTAAGCCATACAAGGGTTTCTACTCTTGTTGAGTTTTCTCAAAGATTGATCGGGAGGTTTGGAAAAAGGAGGGAGGAGCCATCACCACTAGTTATTGAGGCATGTACCAGCGTTGTTGAGACCATGGAGGAGCAGCCTTCATCTTCAACAGTTTGGGGGCCAACACTTATGAGGAGGAAACTCTTGCAGCCCTGCAAGGAGCTCCTACATTTCACCGAGGTATGATTAAAAATACATCTCTTGTCATTTCAAAAAACACTTTGGATGGGTCTATATCATTGCATGCAGCTGACATAGAGCAACATAATAGCACTGCGCTGTGAATGAGCAGTGATGCAATGGAGATAAAACATTCCTCATGGGAGGAAGCAATGAGAAGAAGTAGACATCCAGGGATAAGAAAATCTTTCTCCTCTCTAGGTGACACTCTCTCAATGAGCATACCATAGCTCAAAGAGAAAATTCTACTTGTAGCAGATCCAAGGCCTCTTTGGTTTTTGAAGGACATGCATGAGGAGGAGATCTCCCGCAGAGATTTCAATAGAGGTGCACTCCCACACAGCATGGGGTGCAAGATTCTTCATCGGTTTGAGGAGGCACTTCCCTTCTCACAGGAATAGATAGTAGATGGAGGACATCTTCGGATGGATAACATCTCTCATGAATATGTTGGACATTCTTTTAGCCATGCACAACATGATGGGAGGTTTTTTCCTACCACCTATTTGGATCCTCATAGGGTCAAATTGATTCCCAGGAAGATTGCATTTCAAGATCCCATGAAATGCAGAAATCTGATTTAGGATGATGGTAGCCCTCATGGGAGGAGTACCAAGATGGAGGATGGAAGGAGTCATCCATAATTGGTTGAGTGGATGTGGATGGTGAGAAAGAAGCTGGTGAGCTACTTGCAGATTTATGATACCGGGAAGCAGGAGGCTTGGCTGCGCTAGTTACTCTTGAAGGAGTTTGGCCATCACTTGGCATACACTCTTTCCAAGGGTATGAGGATGGAGAGGATGTGGAAGGATGCTGGCATCATGGAGCAGCAAATAGTATGGGTGCATAGTGATGATGCAACCTTCACTATGTCTTCATCACATATCTTGTATGATGAGAGCATGAAGAGGTAGGAAAAACTTTTGTTGCTTGGGTTGTTCTATGGAGAGCAAGGGTATATTTGCTCTCATTTCTTGTATGATGTTGCAAGAGTAGGAGATGGTGTTGTCATGGTGGAAGGGAGACACTCCTTGACCTTTGATGATCAAGAATTACTTCCACCTTGGGAGAGATTCCATATGTGCAACAACCTTATTGGAGGGTTGCCCATCTATGTTGGGGGAGCTGAGGGCAACAACACTGTGCCACCTAGAGACTATCCAGTGCCTCATGTAGAGGAAGGAGGAGCTCTTGCCCTAGATAGAGGGATTCTTGCATCTTTGCAAGGAAGTCCCCAGGATCTCATGTATGGAGATCAAGGCATAATTCATGTGCCATTGTTGAGGAGGTGTGGAACCATGGAAACAAAAGGAGAAGATAGGGAGGATGACCATCATGATGAGATGAGGAACACACATCCCCGTCTATTATATGAGGTTGATGCACCTAAGGAGGTGATTGGATTGTGCAGTGGAAGCATAGAGAGTTTTCTCCATCCATATATTCAGTCATCTCTTGTCGAGGATGTCTCATTGCATGGAGACATTTTGCCAAGGAAACCACTAGACCAGCAGATGATGAGAGATGCTTCACATGTTGAGGCACCATTCATTGATTTCATAGGAGTGGGGACCTTGGGAGATAACATCACATTGCTGAGAATCTTTGGTAGACTCAAGGAGGAGAGAGCCAGTCTCTCAACATCATTTTCACCCACTCTCATTTTAGATACTGTGTTGTGGAGGAAGCAGTAGGGGAAGGATAACAACCTTCCAACTTGCAACTTTGGCATGGGATATGTAAAAGAAGGAGATGACCATATGACAGATGACCTTCATGGGGAATTATCAGCACTGTCACTATGGAGGATAGATCCATGTTGGAGCTCTGGGTTGTTGGTGGAGTATTCCCAGGATCATCTTGCTTGCATGATATTGACATATCAGCATATGAGGAGATGCATAGATCATTTGCAGATGGAGAAGATAAATAACTCTTTGGAGGAGTTAGCATAACCACTTCTTTTCTCTTTGAGGAAGAGAGGGGACTCAACTATGAGCCACTCCATTTTCATAAGAAAAACTTATGGTAAGGGTATTGTTTATTTGCATGATGATTTGTATATTCATCCATTAACCATATATGTACAGGATGTGTCCCTTGGGGGAGAGATCTCCCACATTATTTTCATTGTATGTTCTAATGGGGGAACGAGAGCCTATGTGGCCACTACAGCAAAACACTTGTTTCCATTTGAGGTGAGCCATATGACTGATTGGATGCCATATGATGGTGACTTCCAACTCATCACATATGAGATGATTTGGGACAACATGTTTCATAACGTTGGAGAAGAGATCCTTGGAGGTCTAGTCTTCATCTTGCCACTTGAGGGAAACATTATTGCAGCCCAAGATCAATATATACTCTACACTTGTCCTCAGTGGAGAGGAGGACAGCACGGGGTAGGCTATTTTGTCTACCAAGATCAGATTTTCAGCCCACCTATATTACAGGAGCCAAAGGTGGAAGATGTTTGTCAAGAGTTGCCATGTTGGGAGGTAACTCACTTTGTATGGATCATTGCATGGGGGATGGAGGATCTACATGAGGGAGATGTTCCTCACATATTTTAGACTCCATGACTTGGGTGGAGATTCTTCAGTTCTATCTTGGAGTTGCTTGAGGACAAGCAACATTTGGGAGGGGAGGACTGTAATATTCCCATTTTAGCACATGGCTAAATAGAATATTAAATTTTTTCTCTTATCACCTAGCAGCCAAATAAATGGGTAAGGAGGACCATGTTTATTGAAAACATGAATAAAATCCCTCACATGTGGAAAGGGATAGGCATAAGAACTTGATTTTGCACCCTCAAGTGTGAAAAGGGGCAAATGCATGAAGACAAGGTCAGGATTAACTAAGTCAACAACACTGCCATAGGAAGAGTGGCTTACTTTAGAAGACAATGTAGTGTGAATGAAGAAGAGGATATTTGGTGGAGGAAACCCTAATGGATGGGGCCCATGGAGAGAGAGCTTTCACTTGTTTAAAAGGAGGGAAAGGCAACCATTGTTTCTGATGCTTATGATTTTTCATCTCATTGTCTATGCAGACAATTGTGCATTCTCCGCTATTTAGCAAGAATTTATGGGGAATTCCTTTTTAGGATTCCTTCTCCTTCTTGAGAGGCCTCTTGAGGGATTGTTATTCTTTCTCCATATCTCTTGGCTCAAAGCCAAAGCTTCTCCTTTGAGATACTGCGCAATTTCTTCTCAAGTATAACACAGTGTTGCTGGGGTGTTGCAGTGGAGGATAACATACACCATTTACTTGGCTCATATGTCAGAGGAGGGAGCTTCTATTCCTATGGGAGGTTAGTGAGGGAAATCCAGGAGCATATTGCAGATCATTGGCATTAGGCCAATCATTTCTCTTCACCAACAACGCAGTCCCTTCTCTAGACTACATTATTTTTGAGTGTATTTGTAGTGGGGACTTGCTCCACAAGTTTGGAGGGTAAGATCTTAGGTGAGAGGTGTAGTGCTCAACTTAGTGTTCCTAAATTGAGTTCATTAATTGTCAACCAGGGCTAGTAAACTGTTGAAGTGTGGTGCACTATATGTGCCTAGGTATCTGTTTCCCACTACGTTGTGTTTAGTGTTTTTCTGATGTTTTTGGTTTTGTGGTTTTGTGTTAGAAAGGAAAAGAACTAAGTGTTGGAAAAGAGCAGTTGTTGGTCACACTAAAACAGAGCAAAACCTATTCTAACCTATGTATGGCACTAAAGAACAGAAAATTCAAAGCTTGATAATGACTCATAAATCACAACATGAACTCAATAACTCATAACATGAACTTATCCAATTAATTCATTAGAAATATGTTGGAATAGCTTGAGAAAAGGACAAGTTTAGTGTAAATGAGGTTTTCCTAAGTAAACAATCATCTTACAATATTACAAAGAATCTCATCCATGGCTAGTAGTTTACTGGAACACAATTGGAAAATATTACTTGTAGTACAATACGATTTCTACTCTGAATTAATTTGTAATGCTAAGATTAATCTATTATGCAGCTCAACTTGTCACTACTAAGCCTTATTCGAAAGTTAGATATTTTCTAGAATAGTTTTGGAAAAGAGGCTTATTTGTGAAGTTGCAAAAGATTGCTAAACAATCAAGGCCTTAAACTGATATCACCAATTCCTGTCCATATAATTATGCATTAATAGAAAGTTAGAACAAGAATATTTTGTAAACAATGAAGGCCATGAAGTCTAATTTTGACAGTTAATACAGCTTAAAGCACAATGGATAACACTGAACTAGAATGCAATTGATCAATCTTGAAACACAGTGAATTGAAACTAAAATAGAATGCCACTAATCTAACTTGAAGTACAGTGAAATGGAACTGACCTAGAATGCCACTAATCTAACTTGAAGTACAGTTAACAGGGTTGAACTAAAATTCCATTATCAAACTTGAAATATAGTGAGAGAATTAAACTAGAATGACATCTACCTCTGGAGTATCTCAACTAAACTAACATGCAACTAATTCTATGAAATTCTACAGCCCTATCTCGTTCAATATGAGTTATATTTTGGAATAGTTTGTAAAAACAAGTCTGGCTGTAACATTTCAATGCAAGTGAACACAAAACATAAAGTTCAACAAAACACAGTAAGCTCTAAAACACCACAGCTATGTCTCATCCGGAGTTAGTGATATTTTGGAAAAGATTAATAGGAACAAGACTAGCTGTAACCACTGATGTAATTGAGCACAAAAACATAAAGCTCAAAGAAATGCAACTAACTCCTAAAACACTACAGTTATACCTCATTCAATATTAGTGGTATTTTTGGAATAACTCGTAAGAACAAGTCTAAACTATAGCATCCAATTCAAATGAATATAAAACACAAAATTCGAAAAATTGTTTAAACTAGGAATGCAATTACTTATCTAAATCATATGAACAAAGCTCCTCGGGTAGTAGGGGCCCTCTACCGCCGGATTAGCATGCAAATCTACTCACGATTGACTCAACTCTTGCAATAAAGTGATTCTTCTTTCATTAAAGGAGGAAATATTTCAAAACAGAGTGTTACGGTCTTCTGAGATCTAGCAACCAAAATAAAATCTAGCTAGCTGCTTCTCGGTCTCTCGAGCCATAATTATAACAAAATTACATAACTAATCTTGAGAAAATAAAGGGACAAGTGTCTTTTGCAATTGAAATAGAATTAGAACTCTGGTAGCAGCCTCGTAACTGTGCTTAAGGACATCTGTATAGTCCTTATCCTAATAGGAATCCGCTTCTCTTTTACGTGCATAACCGCTTGGAGATTCTAACTCAGATTTCGAGGAGAGCAACAAATGATGGGGAGGTGCCTTGGAATTTGCCAATATGTGTTTTTCTCTGAGGTGACACCTGGAACCTGCGTAAACATGAAGACAGCTACGGAATTGGTAACTAGCTACAGAATGTCTGCATTCTGTAGCTAGTTCTAGTCAAAAAGTACTACAACAACAAAATCATGAAAACATAGCAATTTAGTCATTCTATACATTCTTAAAGCAATTTGAATTAGCCCTATTGATCATTTTAAGCCTATAATTGACAAGGGACAAAGGAAATGGAGTGAAATGTGATGAAAGAGAAAGGCATCTTTGTCGCTCAACATACCCCCACTGCTAGGTTCTTGCATGTCCCCATGCAACTATTCCATGTACTCTGAGACCTCTGCTAGGACATCCAACCCTCTTCTTCTACTTTGCCTGACAGTCAATTGCCTTCTGGGCTTCCTTATGACTAACTTGAATCTCAAATTTGTAAGTGCCCTACTTAACTTTTTGTTTCTCTTCTTCAATTTTTCACTTGCCTTGTACAACTTTTGCATTTGTAGAGACAGAGTTGAATTCATATCACTTTTCAACTTAACCTGCTCCCTTAAAATGTCATTCTCATTCTTGATATGCCTATTGAGTACTTATAACTCATATTTATCTCTTCTTAGCATATCAATTGCAGATTCTGGTGGACTAGGAGTTCTCTCTACTTTCTGAAGCTCTCTTCTCTAGTGTCTCAACATAATTGTAAATTTCTTGCTATGCTGGGTCTATTTCAGGAGCTTCTTCATCAAAATCCTCCTCATACTGATACTCAGGTGATCTAGCAGTAGGTGTTTCTTCATCCTCAATGTTTATGATTCCAGTTTGTCTAACCTCTGTTTTCTTTAGTATCCCTCTAAGTTTGTGGCTCCGTCTTGGTTGAGATGGCCCTTCTCCTTTCTCTCTGGAAGATGTTCTAATTATCCTCTCCTTCTTAAGCTGCTTCTTAATCTGAGATAATTTCTTAGAAATCATCTCTTCACTATCCTCTTGTATTGACTTACCAGTTTCAGTTTCAGTTTTGGAAATTTTCCATCTCCTGCTTCTTTTTGTAGGTTTGCCTTCAGGTGGAGATTCCTTGGGTTCTTAAAAATGATTTCTCACTAAGAACTCATCCCAATTATCTCCCATTTTTCTCAAATGATGTTCAATTAAAATTTTGACTAAACCATGGTGGTACAAGGTTGTTTCCAAAAATTGAACTCTCTTTTGAACATTTGAGGCCATTCTCTTTAAACTATGAAGTAAGAAAAAGGGAAAATTGATTTCTTCATCTAAGAAATGCATCATTAACCGAATATGATAAACATAGAGGGTACCGAATCTTCCTTCACAAGTGATAAATTTTTGCAAGATGAGCAACATATTCCTCCATTTTTTTTCAGTGCTGAGCTAGGAATACCCTTTTTAAAAATGGAAACATCCATACCTGGTGACTTGAGTATTTGCTTCCATGCCTCATTATGGAATTCTCTATTTTTGAACCAGCGTTCTCCTTGTCTGGGTAATTCCATTGCTTCTGCAATGAAAACCTCTGTAATAGTGAATTTAATATCTCTTATTTCAACCTCAACTCCATTGAAGGACCGTGCAAATGTTTTAGTCACCTCTTTGTGAAAACCACTGAATTTTTCCAAAAATTGCAACCACCCAGCCTGCTGAAGAAATTCTCTTAGCTGTGGGTAAGATTCCAAGTACTTGGTTCCAACTGGTTCGGTCCTCACTATGAGACCCATAGCTTCTCTTTCCAATCTTCAATTTACTGCTCTTCTATCACTGTGAAAATGGCTGTTAAAGAGTTGTTTTTGCCCCACAGATGCTTCCTTTGTTTTACAGATCGGAATGACTAAGAATTGGCTACCGAAAGAAATGATATGGAGTGGTTATGAAACGAGTATAATGTAGTGAGGTGATTCATATGAGTTGCAAGCTAACACAGAAGAAAAGACCGCAGAGATATTTCGTAAGAAATTCAAAATCATCATTAAATACTTTGGCCTAATGACGTGACTGATTAAATCACTTCAGTACTTGACCGTTAAGTTTTAAATGATGATCGGATATGGGATTTGGAATGGTGGAGTAGAAGGAATTTTATCCAAAGTTTTTATGATGGGTTTGTTAGGCATGATCAACACGACTAATTAAAATAACCTTTTTGAATCATACATGACTTAACTACACTAAAATTTTCATAATCTATCGTTATAATAATTTCATAACTTTTACCTTTGGCTTTCCTCTGATTTTTGTGATTTTCGTATGCTCTATCCTCCTTTGGAAATTGTTGATCTCAGTCCTCATAGCTCCTTTAATTTTTCTTGTTGTCATGGATATGCAGGATCAGTTTGTTGTAGACTAAGTGATTACTGGACAGTGCCTTCAGGATCTCTAGCTGCAGAATGTCTAACTGGCTGCAGAATGTCTAACTGGTTGCAGAATGTCTGCCTAGCTGCAGAATGTCTGATTGATTGCAGAATGTACCTGTAGAAGACTTGAAACATGAAATGGAATGGTTTGAAACATGAATGGAATATTGTATGAAATGAGTTAAAATGGATAATGAAGTATGGTGTAATGGAATATGAATGAAGTGAATAATAGAGTGAAATGGATCAAAACTATGAAGTGGAGTGAAGTATGAAAAGTGGCCTGCAATTCATGATGTGTATTATTCAATTGCAGAAAAAGATCAAGTTTAAAAATCTGAGATGGAAATGAGGTGGACCATTGAGTGAAATGAATCAAGTATGGAGTGAATGGAGTGAATGGAGTATGGATGAGTGAAATGAAATGGAGTGAAATGGATCATAAGTGGAATGGATCTGCACTTATGATTTTGTAACAGCTACTTGCAGAAAAGAACAAATTTGAAAAGCTAAAGTGTCCGAAAAATTTTGATTTTCACTCTACCTTTTCTGTATAAACATGCTAATCAGTGATTATTTTTCATGTTTATACTTTATTATTTTTATTTATTTATTTTATTTTTTATTTTTTATTTTTTTTTATTTTTTTATTTTTCAAATATCTAACTTCAGAAAATTCAATTAAGTTGATGAAGAAGAAATATTCTTCTTCATTAACTTCACATCACTGTTTTCCTGGAATTTCTTGACAAATTCTTCTCTTGAAAGTGGCTTATGATACAGCTTCAATCTATGACCATTCACAAGAAAAGTGACCTCTTCTTCATCTATTGTCCTGATTTTTATTGCTCCATTATCAAAAAATTTCACAATTTCATATGGTCCAAGCCAATGTGTTTGGAATTTACCTTGAAAATCTTTGAATTTTGAATCAAACAAGAGAGCCCAGTCACCTTCTTTGAATTTCTTTTCCTTGATATACTTATCATGCCATCTAGTCCTTTACTGCTGGACTATACTTGTTTTATGAACTGCATCTTGTCTAATCTCATCCAATTCATTAATCTTCTCCAATCTATGCTTTTGTGCCTCTGTTAGATCAAGTCCTAGCTGAACTGCCATTTTGAAAGTTTGAATCTGGAACTCTATGGGGAACAAAACTTGTTTTCCATAAACAAGTTCATAAGGAGTATGGCCTGTTGTGCTTCTCCATGTAGTTCTATAGGCCCACAAAGCTTTAGGAAGCCTATCTTCCCAATCTCTTCTATGTAAATGAACAGTCTTTGTTAGGATCCCTTCAATGACCTTATTAGTAGATTCCATTTGACCATTTGCTTGTGGATGATAGGGAGTAGATTTTCTGTGTCTGATTTTGTACCTCTCCATCATTTGTTCCACTAGCCTTAATGTGAATTGAGCTCCTTGATCTGTAACAATTTCCCTTGGGACACCAAAACGAGTAAAAATATCCTCAAAAAGAAAATGAACTACAGATGCTTCAGTAGCAGAAAGTAATGGCTTGGCCTCTACCCATTTGGTAACATAATCAGTGCAAACTAGTATATATTTCTTTTGTCTTGATGGAGGACTAATAGGTCCTACAAAATCTAAAGCCCACTTTTCTAAAGGTTCAATATGTACCTGAGGCTGCAATGGCATCTCACCTGAAGGAGAAGGTTTCCCTACCCTTTGGCAACTGTCACACCTTTTGACATACTCTTTAGCATCTTTAAAAAGGGATGGCCAATAGTATCCTAAATGAAGGACCTTATAAGCTATCCTCTTATCAGCAAAGTGTCCGCCACAAGGTTCATCATGACATGCTTTGAGAATCTCAGGCATCTCATCTTCCTGAGCACATCTCCTAATGATAAAATCTGGACCTGTCTTGTATAACTCATTAGCAACCCATGAATATTTTGCACTGTCATAAATGATTTTTCTTTTATCTCTTGCATTCATTATTGAAGGAAATTTCCCTGAAACTAAATAATTAGCAATATCAGCAAACCAAGGAGTCTGAGTAGAAATTGCAAAAATATATTCATCAGGGAATTGATCTTCAACTGGAGTATTGTCTTTGATGTTTTGGAGTCTAGATAGGAAATCAGCTACTGTGTTTTTTTTCCAGGCCTATCTAGAATGGTAATGTTGAATTCTTGTAAAAGCAATAACCATCTTATGACTCTGCCATTAGTAATTGATTTATTCATTAGATATCTAATTGTAGAATGATCTGTGTGAACAAAAGTTTCATAGCCTGTTATATAGTGTCTGAATTTGTTTATGGCATGAAAAACAACTAAAAACTGTTTTTCAGTTACAGTATAGTTTAACTCTGAAGGAGTCAAATTTTTACTGGTGTAGTAGATGGCATAAGGAATCAGGTCTTTTTGTCCCAATACTGCTCCTAGAGCTGTATCTGAGGCATCTGTTGAGATATGAAAAGGTAACTTCCAGTTAGGTCCCCTTAAAATAGGTGCTTTAGAGATTTTTGTTTTCAGGGTTTCAAAGGCTAACTAGAAATCAAGATTCCACTTGAATTCACAGTCCTTGGTAAGTAATTTGAAGAGTGGAGATGCTATCCTGGTGAAGTTTTCTATAAACCTTCGATAATATCCTGTAAATCCTAGAAAACTCCTAACATATTTTTGGCAACTTGGAATAGATAAGTTAGAGATGACTTCAACTTTTGACTCATCAGCTCTAATCCCATCACTTGAAATGTGATTTCCTAAAACAATTCCTTCAGTAAACATCATAAAGCACTTCTCATGACTTACTGAAAGATTTGCTTCTTTACATCTCTTTCAGAATTTTTCCAAGTTTGCTAAGGCTTCTTCAAATGTGTTTCCATAAACTGTGAAATCATCCATATATACCTCTACACATTCATGTATTAGATCTGAAAAGATTCCTAGTACTGCCCTTTGAAATGTTGCAGGTGCATTGCATAATCCAAATGGCAATACTCGGTAAGAATAGGTACCCCAAGGACAGGTAAATGTGGTTTTGTCTTGATCTTCAAGTGCTACTTGAATTTGATTATAACCACTAAACCCATCTAGAAATGAGTGTATCTAACACCTGATCTATGAAGGGTAGGGGAAAATGATCTTTAAGAGTAGCTTTGTTTAATTCTCGGTAGTCAATACATACCCTCCATTTACCATTTTTCTTTGGCACAATTACCAAAGGAGAAACCCACTGACTATCTAAAATAGGATAGATAAAGTTGACATTCAACAATTTCTACAATTCTTCTTTAACAATCTCCCTAAGATTTGGATTCATCCGTCTTTGAGGTTGTCTGATTGGTTTACAATTTTCCTCTATGTAGATGTGATGAGTGCAAGTCTTAGGGTTTATCCCTTTCATATCAGTGTACTCCCATGCATATGCAGAAGAATGTCTCTGTAATATTTTGACTAACTCTTCTTGTTGAGATTTTTCTAGGTTCTTGTTTATGTTCAAAGTTTTGCCTGGAAATATCTCAATTATAGAGCTGCCAAATTTATCCATAGAATAAAGAGACATCTGTCTTGATGATAAAAACTCAATGTTGGATTCTTCTTGAAATTGTTCATGTTTGTATTCCGAAGAGGATTCAAAGTTCTCTAAGGTATTCAGAATCTGGCTATCTTCACTAATTTCTGAAATTGTGAAGAGAGGTTGTAAGTCTTCTTCATCCTCTATCCATTGAGTATCATCTAATTCTGTAATTGTCTTTGTTGGAGGATACAAGGTAAATTTCTTGGTTGAACTACCATCAGAGATGTACATATCACCGGATCTACAACTAATGAAAGCATCAGCTGTAGCTAACCAAGGTCTTCCTAATATAATAGGGTGTCCTCCTAGATTATTCTTAGGAGTTAGGATCATAAAGTCCATAGGATACTCCCAAGAATCTAGGGACACTGGAATGTCTTCTATTACCCCATCAGGTTTAATCACAGATCTGTCTGCTAATTGTAATAATGTGGGTGTAAATAGAAGATTAGGAAGTTTCAGTTTATCCATGATTTGTCTACTCATGATATTGATTGCTGCTCCTAAATCAATGAGTGTGTTTTGGATCTCAATTCCATTGATGTGAATTTTAACAACTGGATTTCCTGGGTCTAGATACTTTGGAATAGCAATCTTACCCATCATGATATCTACTATTTTTCATGCCAGTTGAATTTTCTTTGTCTCTCTTATTCTTTTTCCTGTTTTCTTCATGCTCAAATCCTTTATTGTCTTTGCTAAGATTGGAATTTCCTTAATAGCTTGCAATAATGGGATATTAATACAAATATTTCTCAGCTCATCTAGGAAATTATAATTAGGCACCATAATTTGTTTTTCTACACCCCTATCAATTTGTAATCTTTCTGGAAAGGGAGGTGTAGATGTAGATGTTGATGGCTGCTCTAATGTAGGAGTTGAAATTATTGGTTCCTTTTGTTTTGATTTTTCAATGTTTGAGTCTTGGAAAGGTATGTTCTCTTCAAGACTTTTATTTGCCCGTAGAGAATCTTCCTCAGAATTGTCTTGCTCTTGTATGATTACAAAAGGTTTCCTCTTTTCAAGTATTCTTCCAGACCTGAGTTGAACATCACTAAGGTCTAAATGAGTGATAAAATAAGTTGGAAACTGTTGGCCTTCTATCGTGTATGTGTTCTGAGGATTTTTATTGTTGGGGTTTGGTATGGGTTGGGCAGGTAAATGATTTGTTTTCTGAGTAAATGGTAATGGAAGTGGTTGGTTTTGATGTTGTGGATTTTGAAGATTTTGTTGAGGATTTTGTTGAGGAGAGAAATGTGGATATGGTGGATATTGATATTACTGAGAGTATCTTCCATAAGGATTTTGTGCTCCTTGTGCCCAAGTTTGAGATTGATTTTGAAATTGGGGCCAAGGTTGCTGCCAAGAATTCCAATTTGGTGGGGGTTGATTGTACATCTGATCATGGAATCCTTGTGTTTGAGGTCCTTGCCAAGGCATTCTAGAGACAAAATTGAGAGATTCTATAGAATTTGTAGGAGTTTCTTCTTGAAAGACAGCTTTAAGACCAGGAAGTGAAGGAAAACTCTTGGTCTCATGTTTCTCTGAACAAATTACAAAAGTCTCTACAACTTTTGCATCTAAAGGGAACTCTCTCAAGGCGTGTTTCTTTCTGCATTTGGGACAAAAGATTGCTAAGGCATCAGATTCAGCTTTTTGCTTGTTTTGTAGTTTAAGGGTGTCTATTTGTTCACTAAGACTCCCTAAAATGTCAGATTTGAATTCATCAAGCATATGTCCTATTTATGCCCTACTTACTGTCCCAGAGGCAAACTTACTTGCCCTTGCAAGAGCAGGGTCTCTTGGTCCTTTTCCAGTTTTAGATCTCCCTCTTGAAAGGTTGATACATAGTTCGGCTATTTCAGGTAATGTAAGCTGAGATATATCCCCTTTTCCCATCATATTAAGGATATCTAACCATTCATCCCTAATTGTCTTCAACAAGAGAGCTTTCAAGGTGTCTTGGTCTAGGTTTTCCATTTTTTCTCTTTTGATGTTGTAGTTAAATCTTTCCAACAAATCTTCCAAATTTTCATCTTCTTTTTGTAGCATCTTAAAAACTTCCTCCTTATGGTTGACTGGCATATAGTAATCCAAATACCTCTCTATAAATTCTTGTTTCATGTCTTCCCGTGTCCTAATAGAACTGTTGATCAAACTCATAAACCACTTCAATGTTGTTCCTTTCAATGTTGAAGGAAATAGTTTAAGTTTTTGAGCATCTTGTAAGTAGTCATAGGTTCTACATAGGACTTCAAATTCAAATAGGAATGGTTCAGGATCTTCAGTTTTAAGTCCATAAAAGTTTGGAAGGACAGAGGGTGAAATGTTTTTCATAGTTGTATTGGTTTCTTCATCTACTATAGGAAACCAAAAGAGCTTCCCATTTCTCTTCTTCCTCCTCCTCTGCCTTCTTCACCTTTTGCATCTCTACCTCCTTCTCCTCTACCTCTACCTCTACCCCTTCCAAATATTGTTTTTTCTCCATTAAAGACTCCTCCTCCCCCTTCTTCTGTCATGATTGATCCTCCTGTAGAAGTGGAAACGTTTATGTCTCTAGTAGGGATCCTTGAATCTTATTCTAAGACTGGTTCAGTGGATGAAGTGGAAGGTATTTCTGATGGAATGTCTAATCTTAAGTTCTCTGGAAGTCTAGGATTAGTGGAGGATAGGATGTGGGTTTGAGTTGAAGGTGTGCTGGCTCTTGGTCTTGGCGAAACAAGTGGTGTTCCAGAAATTGAGCTTCTGCCTCTTATGAATCTACCCCTTGAGTCTATTTCTCTACGCATATCATTGTTTTTGGGAGTTAAGAAACAAGGCTACCTAGTTACACTTCCCCGACAACGACGCCAAAATGTAGTGCTCAACTTAGTGTTCCTAAATTGAGTTCATTAATTGTCAACCAAGGCTAGTAAACTGCTGAAGTGTGGTGCACTATATGTGCCTATGTATCTATTTCCCACTACGTTGTGTTTAGTGTTTTTCTGATGTTTTTGGTTTTGTGGTTTTGTGTTAGAAAGGAAAAGAACTAAGTGTTGGAAAAGAGCAGTTGTTGGTCACACTAAAACAGAGCAAAACCTATTCTAACCTATGTATGGCACTAAAGAACAGAAAATGCAAAGCTTGATAATGACTCATAAATCACAACATGAACTCAATAACTCATAACATGAACTTATCCAATTCATTAATTAGAAATATGTTGGAATAGCTTGAGAAAAGGACAAGTTTAGTGTAAATGAGGTTTTCCTAAGTAAACAATCATCTTACAATATTACAAAGAATCTCATCCATGGCTAGTAGTTTACTGGAACACAATTGGAAAAGATTACTTGTAGTACAATAATATTTCTACTCTGAATTAACTTGTAATGCTAAGATTAATCTATTTTGCAGCTCAAATTGTCACTACTAAGCCTTATTCGAAAGTTAGAGATTTTCTAGAATAGTTTTGGAAAAGAGGCTTATTTGTGAAGTTGCAAAAGATTGCTAAAAAATCAAGGCCTTAAACTGATATCACCAATTCCTGTCCATATAATGATGCATTAATAGAAAGTCAGAACAAGAATAGTTTCTAAACAATGAAGGCCGTGAAGTCTAATTTTGATAGTTAATACAGCTTAAAGCACAATGGATAACACTGAACTAGAATGCAATTGATCAATCTTGAAACAAAATTAATTGAAACTAAAATAGAATGCCACTAATCTAACTTGAAGTACAGTGAACAGGGTTGAACTAAAATTCGATTATCAAACTTGAAATATAGTGACATAATTAAACTAGAATGACATCTACCTCCGGAGTATCTCAACTGAACTAACATGCAACTAATTCTATGAAATTCTACAGCCCTATCTCGTTCAATATGAGTTATATTTTGGAATATTTTGTAAGAAAAAGTCTGGCTATATCATTTCAATGCAAATGAACACAAAACATAAAGTTCAACAAAACGCAGTAAGCTCTAAAACACCACAGCTATGTCTCATCTGGAGTTAGTGATATTTTGGAAAAGATTAATAGGAACAGGACTAGCTATAACAACTGATGTAATTGAGCACAAAAACATAAAGCTCAAAGAAATGCAACTAACTCCTAAAACACTACAGTTATACCTCATTCAATATTAGTGGTATTTTTGGAATAACTCGTAAAAACAAGACTAAACTGTAGCATCCAATTCAAATGAATATAAAACACAAAATTCGAAAAATTGCTTAAACTAGGAATGCAATTACTTATCTAAATCATATGAACAAAGCTCCTCGGGAAGTAGGGGCCCTCTACCGCTGGATTAGTATGTAAATCTACTCAAGATTGACTCAACTCTTGCAATAAAGTGATGCTTCTTTCATTAAAGGAGGAAATATTTCAAAACAGAGTGTTACGGTCTTCTGAGATCTAGTAACCAAAATAAAATCTAGCTAGCTGTTTCTCGGTCTCCCGAGCCATACTTATAACAAAATTACATAACTAATTTTGAGAAAATAAAGGGACAAGTGTCTTTTGCAATTGAAATAGAATTAGAACTCTGGTAGCAGCCTCGTAACTGTGCTTAAGGACATCTGTACAGTCCTTATCCTAATAGGAATCTGCTTCTCTTTTACGTGCATAACCGCTTGGATATTCTAACTCAGACTTCGAGGAGAGCAACAAATGATGGGGAGGTGCCGTGGAATTTTCCCATATGTGTTTTTCTCTGAGGTGACACCTGGAACCTGCGTAAACATGAAAATAGCTATGGAATCGGCAACTAGCTACATAATGTCTGCATTTTGTAGCTAGTTCTAGTCAAAAAGTACTACAACGACAAAATCATGAAAACATAGCAAGTTAGTCATTATATACATTCTTAAAGCAATTTTAATTAACCCTATTGATCATTTTAAGCCTGTAATTGACAAGGGACAAAGGAAATGGAGTGAAATGTGATGAAAGAGAAAGGCATCTTTGGGGCTCAACAAGAGGATTAGCCTTTCACTCTAGAGATCCATTGGATGAGATATAGCCATCTATTGCGGCATCATCAGCTATCTACATCCACTTCTATTTCTGAGTTGCGCTGCTGCCCAGCAACTCCAGCATTTATGTAGATTTTCCATTTTGTGTATCTTTCAGCCAATCCTTTTGAGGATTGTGTATTGTTGTTTTCCTAGGTTGAGATCTTGCTCCTCCTTCCTTATTTGAGCTATATATTGCTGTATCCATGTACTGACATTATTTTCAACATTCCTTCTTCATGGATTATGCATTCATAGCTAGGGCTTCTCTTGTATAGCAGTATTTGTCCATTTGCTATGGATATGTTTCATTGAGGCTGCTTTGCCTAGCTTGAGAGATCATTCCCTCAAGATATTGTATACATTTCTTGCTGCTATAATCCAATGTGATGGTTATGAGGATCTTCTGGCATTCTTGTATTAATGAATTCACTAATATTTTCCAGCTCATGTTTATGTATTGCTGATCTCCACATTGGTAATATCTTGAGATATTCCCAATAGTGTAGCTGTTCCTAATTTGGAATATTACAAAAAGTGACAAGCAACCCAGAAGTAAGAAAAAGGGGAAATCTAAGAAAAAGAAAACTTCTAACCCATAGGAAAGATCATCTGATCAATCGTCTGGACCAAGGAAACCTCGTTATCCATGCATAATATGTAATGAGGAACACTTTGTTAGGGATTTTCCTCATCGTGCTGAAGTCTCAAAAATCATTAAGAATTCTAACGCATAAGCTGTGTTGACAGACCTGTTTCCGAATCCAGACACCAACATGATTGTTACGGATCTAGCTCCTAGTTCCTAAGTGTTAATGTTATCTATCACAAAACCTTCAACAGATATTTTGGTGTCAACGCTCAATACAGACTATGGTAGTCCAACCACTAATCAACCAACTACCTCGATTACAAATCAATCTACAGAATCGGTACTACCTACTGCTGTTCCTGAATTGATAATCAAGCCACCTAAGGGAGTAATTCATAAATAGACATATAGTCCTTGAGCAAGAGCTGCACAAAATTATAATATAGTTGAAGATTTGGCTCAATCCCCTTCAGCTATGTCTGCTCTTGAGGTATTACAAAATTGTCCCTCCCAAAAACATGGTTTATTGTCGGCAATTGGTGGAATTGATCCGACTGATTCTAATTTAGTTGTCTTTAATCATACGGGCTATGTGCCACAATTACCAATAGAATTGGCCTTCTCCATACAAGTAAATGTTCTCAATCACCTTGTTCATCGCGCTATTATTGATGAGCAAGCATCTACATGCATTATGTCTCTAAATTGTTGGAAGTCACTTGGCTCGCCACACTTATCACAATCATCAACGACGTTGAAGGCATTTGATGGACATACATATAAACCTTGTGGTATTATTGATAACCTGCATGTTGAACTAGGGGGAAAAACAGTAAACATTGATGTCGAGGTTGTTGACAGACCCCTTTACTATATTATTTTACTGGGAAGGCCATGGGTATATTCTATGACTGCAATTGTTTCTACATAATTTAGAATGATTGCCTTTCCACATAAAGGTACAATCACAATCATTAATCAACTATCCTTCTTTTCCTCTGCTTCACAGGTAACTGGAAGTGTTACGTTCATTCACATACCCCAATTAGAACTTCAGAACATTGGTGTGGGACTCTTAAAGGATACCACTTTAATGGGAACCTTTGCATTACCACCACCTGCGACGTCGACAGAAATTGCAATTATAGAGACCTACTACATGATCTCTTCCAATCTATCTAGCTTAAGGGAGAGTACGAGTGATTCTGATATTTATACGTTGGATGAGTTTCTGTTGCCCAGCCCTATTGAGTGGCATAGCAATCAATCTATCTATCTTGGGCGGCAAATCCGAAATCACCGTCGCCGAGTGTTTGGGTTGATCGTTCATTAGATCTTGGTACTCCATCTGATCCTTTTTCCTCAATATTATTGACAGATGAGAATATTTTGGAAGCCATGATGTCAGAAGGAGAACCATGGGAAGATTATCATCATCGTTCCCATCTTCTTGATTTTGAAGAAAATAATCTTAGTGAACTATATCACCCATCCATTAAAAATTTCTTTTCGAATTATTTTCCAATTAATGCAATCGATTCCGAGCGAAATCTGTCAAATATTGAAGAAACCATTTCTATCGATATTTCGACCAAACCTGGCATTGTAGAAAATATTCATGTTGGTATATCTTGTTCTCCATTATAACTTGAATCTTATCACTCTCTATTTCGTGAATTTCGTGATGTATTTGCTTGGTCTTACGAGGAAATTCCAGGCATAGATACTAGTATTGTTGAACACACTATTAATATGTATCTTGATGTCAAAATGATGCGTCAACGACTTCATCCTGCTCATCCGAAGAAAGGTGCTGCCATCAAAGAAGAAGTTGAAAATATTTTGCGTGATAGTTTCATTTACCCTATTCCGCTAACTGAGTGGGTTTCCATCATTGTTCCTTTTATGAATAAAAAAGGAACCATTAGAGTGTGCGTCGATTATTGGGATGTCAATCTTGCTTGTCCAAAAGACAACTATCCTACTCCTTTTATCAACTAGATTATTGATGATTGTGGTGGATGTGAATTTTTTTCATTCATGGATGGATTTTCTGGCTACAATCAAATAAATATCTACCCAAAGGATCAACATAAGACAACATTCATCTATCTTTGGGGCAGATTCGATTATAGGAAACTCCCATTTGGTTTAAAGAATGCAGGGGCAAGTTTTCATAGAGCAATGGATTATGCTTTCAATGACATCAAGCACATTGTTCAACCTTATCTAGATGATTTACTTATATCTTATCATGTCAATTGCTGGGGGGTAAATATTCAAAATGGATCGTCATTTTGCAGGAATTTGATTTGGAATTCATCAAATCCAAGTCAAAGAAGTCTTTAGTTTTGGCTGAGATTTTCTATGACCTTCTCTCTAATAGCACTGCAACTACGTCGAAACCATCAATTCCTGACGAGTCTCTGTTTCTAATCGAATCATCTGATCCTTGGTATGGCGATTTCATAATTTATCTCCATGTTATCACTCAGGTTTTCCTAGAAGTTGTGTAAGAGGAAAGTATACCCGAGGTAACCACAAACCAACCTTTTAGATGCAGAATCTAGCCAATCTGCATCCAGAGAGGGCTCTCTCTTTATGATTTATCTTTGTTCTTGGAAGGTTTTAGCAATCCTTCCACGATCTCAGTGGACGAACACCTGCACACAGAAGAGACGAACAGATACATGCATAGGAACCAGCATACGTAACTAAATATCGGTCAGAAAAGATATTACTCGCATTAACATGATTGCAAAGGGAGTGGAACCATAATCATAGTCATCTATTAAAGTGATAAACGAATAGAAGTTACAACCGAGTTCTGACGTCGCAGCCTCCTTCGAACGGGTCCCCGGTTGTCCACGTCTCGCAAAGCTCGCCAAGGAAAGGGAAACATCTCCAGAGTCTCGTAACAATGGTCTCCTTGCTTAATGGGCCTTAAGGGAAAGAAGGGATTCTTTACAGCACAAAGGCACTTGGGAATAGGGAGATGCAAAGCTTCAGCACTTCAAGACTAGCTTGCCATGGATCTGAGCAAGCTTTTATAGATGGGGGAGGAGGGAGTTGGGATCCCTATTATTATGGGATGGGCCCTATCAACAAGGAAGGTTCCATAGAAGGTGGCAAAACTACTTCCCTTCCATAGAACTCCCGTAGCCAAACCTCCCAACTCAAGATAGGCAGTGGTTGTGAGTTTGTTTTGAACTCAACTTCCGCCATCCATATATAAAAAACAGTCCCTAAAATGGGTGGCGCGATTGCTGCTCTATGACAGAGCGCCAAGTGGCGCGACCTCTTTACAGGATTTCCCTGAGTGGCGCGAGTACTGAACTGTCTACCCGCGCCAATGCAAAAAGAGCTATTTTTCATGGATTTTGCAAGGAGATGTCTCAAGGGGAAATGAAGCTCATACTCAGAGGGATGCAATGATGATGTTTTCAGTGCATGACAGTGTTCACAGGTCACGTTATGGGTCCTCCATTGTGCGGGACGGGGAATGGTAGGAACGGTGACAAATTACTGTGTAACAGATGCCCCCTAAAGCATGAGGCCCGAGAGAGAGAGGGGTGAAATGCTTTACGAGAACATGTCCAACTGAAGGCCCGCCGTCGGAAAACCTGCACAGAAAGATACAACTGATATCTCAAGTACATGATGTATATCTATGGTATAGACGCAGCCATCCGAACAGAGTATGCTATAATCCGGATCCAGGGTATGGGCGCAGCCATCCAACTAAGATCAAACAAATAGACTCGGGTATGGTCGCAGCCATCCAATCATTGAGTCATGTACATAATGACAATAATCCACAATCGCAGCCTGGATTACAACAGACACAATCCAGGGTCTTGCGCTCCATCTCGAACCAAACAAGTACAAGTTCTAGCATGCGAATGTGTGAGCTGATGTCGAACATGCAAGAACATCGTCTGATTACCAGCCAATGATGAAAGCCGTTAACAGACGCGAGAGAAACCACCAATAATGACGATGGTTCTCAAGGTACTACAGGTACAATCTACGGCGTGTGAATAAATGAGCTGACGTCGAACACTCGCAGAATCATCCGATCGGAGGCCAATAATGAAAACCTCTCGTCGAATGCGACGAACCTGCCATTAAGGCATGCAGGCCCCAAGGTACCATCAGGAGTCTCTAGACCAACTTCCTGGATAATGAGTTGAAGTCGACAGGAAGTGACCTTGATCGAAGGTGGGCCATAATGATTCCCAAATCATCGACACGAGACAGAGGAACATAATGTTTTGTTGTGAATTAGGACCATATGAGAAACAGAGGAAGGTTGATATTCGCAGAGGCCAACTTCTCTTGAACATATAAACGACACGACAATGGACTTGGCAGTATTTGACATCAACGGATCAAAGGTCATGGCGACGAGGCAGTGAACAGATGAGAGGTCAAAAGAGATTACCCAAACCCACGGAAGCAAAGTGAAGCAGCGAGATGAGATGTCCCCAACCCGACACGAATGCAGACAAGTGCCATGTTCAAGAGCGACATACTGCCGACGACAACGACGATGGTTCCATTTTTCCCCCACCATTTCTGGCGCGTACCCCAATTATTTTTGATAACAAGCTTGAAGGGGATAGCATATGCTTGTGATATAAGTCCGCCCTTCGGGCGAATCCATCCTAGTGCATTTAACGAGTCTTAGGAAGGAGAAACTCGGAGAACGTCATTTCGACGAAATCCAATGTCATCAGGGTTTAACGAGTCTGACAAAGGAAGAACTCGGCGTCTTTTCATGTTTAGAGAGTTTGAAAAACGATGAAGAACTCTCCACTGGATTACTTTTGTCTGATAGTTGTCCCAGAGATCCGAAAAGGTAGAAAACAATATCCGGGAAAACCTCCTAGTCGTGATAGGCTAGGGTATTCCTTTTTCGTAATCGATCCGGCCCAGCCCGAAAAAGGGTTAAACTTATACTAGGTGAATGTCGATTTGTGTCCATTTTAACGAGATCAAAACGACAAGGGCCTCGGCGATCTTTTCATATTTAGAGAGTCAGAAAAGAGCTGATAGATGACTCCAGAGTGACTTTTTCGTGTATTTACCGAGTCCGAAAAAGTATAAAATACAACTCGTTTCCACCTTCTAAGTCGCAAAAACCTGTCACTGCACATACCTAACAAGCGTAAAATCCATTTTCGACATAATACATGCAAATATTTTGACAAGAAATAACTTTAAAAACTCATTTTAACGTCGAAAAGTTATAAATATGTCCAATGGTAAAAAATGAAATTACTTTTTACTATTTACCTTGTGGAGAGTAGCAGTGGTCCATTTGGAGCAGAATCTTCTGACGGCGATTGCGACCGATCCAGGCAACCATTCAGCGTCTCGTCTGTGACAGGTAAGAAGCGCTCCTTTTCTCTTTCTTTCCATGTATTTTTTAATGATTTCCCTTAAAAAACCAGCTCTGTAAGGGCACTCTTGAATTTTTAGGGCCGGCTCAAGTGGCGCGGGTATCGGGCACGGACCCGCGCCACTGAGCTCTTTTTATCAAAGGGCCCGCGCCACATGGCGCGACTGTCAGCAAAACAGTCGCGCCAGCGGCGCAACCCAAATTTCCGCCTAAAAATCCTCTATTTATGCCAAATTTCTTGAATTTTTAAGCTTACAGAAGATCTAATTAAGGGCTTTGAACCATGTGAATGCAGATAAACAGTCAGAATGGTGATTGAATGGAAGGAACGGGAACACGGAGATGAGGACGAAGAAGCCATGCAAAATGAGAATTGCATGAATGCTCTAAGGGACTGTGGCTTAAAGAAATTCTTCCTCACGCCATGCTTACGAGCTCAGCTTGAGCTCCTCCAATATTTGATCAACCTCTGGGATGAAAATGACCAGGTATTCAGAATACGAGACCAGGTGTTGGAATTGGAGGTCACCGACATTTACTTTGTTACTGGATTATCCCGCAGGGGTCCAATCCCTGTACTGACTGGGAGCAGACCATCAGGGGAGAAGATGGAAGAAGTAATGGCGCGGGTGTGCCATGGGGCACAAACAGGAACAGGGAGTAAGAAGGTGTACATCTCGACCATCCCCGACCTAGCACTGAGAGTCGTACTCCACACCATTACGCGGGCTGCTGGATCGCAGGCACCACACGAGGCTTCAAAGGCTCAACTCTTACTGGCCTCAGAATGCATGGGTCCCCGACTGTATGAATGGGCAACAGCTGTCACCATTAACATGAAAAGGCAGCTCACAAAATGCAAAAAGGGCAAACTGAAGCAGTTTGGGTATGGTTCCATCTTGGTGTCGTTCATTCTGGAACGCATACCAACCTTCCAGGGCCAAGAGGCCCCTGTGGCGAGTCCAGTACCACGAGAGCCGAGAATGGCTCGCTGGGCAGCACTGATGCCCAGATCTGGAGGCGGGCAACCGATGTCCTGGAAGCCCGAGTTCTTCAGATGGATACGGCGCCAACTGATCGTTGTGGAAGATTGGCCCTATGCGGGAACTGACTTTACAGGGGACCCGGATCTCCCGCTACCAGAAGGAGACCACTGGGACGAAGAGCTGGGTAAGACCTCATATTTTGATTTTATGTTTATATGATTTTTTTATTAATACACAGTTGTCTTAACACAAATATACATGCATGCAGATGTAGGACCTGAGAGACCAGCCGGGATGTCTCCTATCTTCCGGAGGACACAGCTCGCCCCTGAGATCCAGGGGGAAGGTGCCGGAGGAGGGGCACTGGTTCAGAACCTCGAGGGGATCGTTCATGGGATCCCAGACTATGCCCGACTGTCAGATGTACCACTGGAGTACCAGCGCCATACGGTGGGAGTCCCAAATCGGCTCCACCGAATCCTGAGGCGGCTAGTGCGTGCAGTAACGTGCTATCATGAGCACCATGCTGATTAGTCTCTAGGATTTAGCCACACCTATTTTTTGAGAGACTCAGTGTCTCCTGATGTATTAAGACACTTATGTATATTTTTGAGTTTTATGTGACACACTTCTATGTAAACATTTCGATATCTATATATGCATATCTATTTCTGGATGAGTCTTCTTTACATGTGATGATGATTTATAAATTGCGCAAATGTCTATCTAACACCAAATTTGCTACTGTATCTGCTAATGCATTCAAATGTCTAGGTATATGATGATATGTAATATATTCAAAATTCCTTTCCAGTAATCGAATACGCAAATACAATCGTAAAATGGACGGGTTTCTTACCGAATAGTGCCCGTTCAGCTGCAACACTACAAGCTGTGAATCTAGGTACATGAGCAATTCACGGATACCAAGGTTTACAGCCTCGGTTAATAACTCCAACACGGCGCTATATTCCGCGATATTGTTCGTGGTACGTCCTAAACAAACACCTTGCAGGTCGATCAACTCACCAGCAGGATCGTAGATTACCCAGGCTGCAGAAGACAGATTCCTGGTACTGCGGGAGGCACCGTCCGCGAAACCAACAAACGGATGAGTAGACATCTGCACAACCAGGAAGACCCGATCAGCAGAAAAACGTTTACAAAGCACACCACACCATGCACACAAATGACAATCACACACCTATGTACACACACCACCCCAAGAAATCATTTCAGGCGTAGTACTTCTTGAGGTACAGCCCATTTCTGGGCTGCGCTAATGGAACTCCTTCGTAGTCTATAAGCTCGTAGGCCCCATTTTTCAACACACGTTTTACTATATAGGGACCGTGCCAC
This sequence comes from Pinus albicaulis, assembly GCA_034641835.2. NCBI lineage: Eukaryota > Viridiplantae > Streptophyta > Pinopsida > Pinales > Pinaceae > Pinus > Pinus albicaulis. The sequence continues at coordinate 23,669,687 of CM076569.1, read as the reverse complement.
ATGGGCTGGAGTTTACCGGCACCAAGCTTATCATGTGCCTGATCATACAAGAGGACTAGGTCTCCTTCAATGAAAGAACGGGGAGAAACAGATTGATCGAAATGAGATTTGACCCTCTTCTTTTGTGCTTCGATGATCAAAGCAGCTAGACGACGGGTTTCATCCAACCGTTCAAGATACAGAAGACGCT